>JAAEAF010001473.1:0-163540 GCA_011037195.1 Triatoma infestans | reverse complement strand
ACACAGACCATTTGCTAAAAACCACTTTTTTGGGCTCCGGGGAGTTCAAAACGGATATTTCGGGTGAAAACTCGATATCGAAAGTTTGACACGATTAAAATACTTCCTCTTGCTAGGAGTAAGAGAAAGTAAAAAAGTAGTCAAAATTGAGGAGGATAATGTAGAAATTAATGCTATGAACGTAACTGCTAATCTTGTTTTTCAGATCGGCTAATCACAAAGCACACACATGCACCGATCATTTTCTCAGAAATAAAATATGACTTTCATATTTAGGGAATTTCAAAACATATATATTTCCTGTTTTTTCCTAGTTTAAACAATGTTATGATCGTAAAACTCTAATATAGTAAACAAAATATGAACCAAAATTTATTATTAACTGTTTCTATCTTCCTTCTACTAAATCGAATTAGCTCTTCCTTGTAGCAATACTGAACTAAAAAAAAAACTGCGTTATATCCTCAAATGTAAGCCAAATTCTTTGCAGAAATTTCGACGTATAATAAATATATTTAAATTTTTAATCTTCAGTTACAAACAAAGTGATATATTAAATGAATAATTTATTTATTATTCAAACAGGTGAGCAATATAATACGAATCTGAATCACCATGAATAGAATTTGTGATGAATACATCATTAGTATTAATAATTTTAAAATATTATTTCCTGTATTCTGTATGTAAATTAAACAAAACAAAAAAAAAAAAAATGGACAACTTTTGTAAAAATAATTTAGTTTTCACATTGTACTATAATTAATACACATAATGGTAATTTTAAAACGCTATAAATATTTAATATGAAGTAATTATAATAAAAGAAGAGAGAATACAAAAAAAAAAAGAACAATTATGTGAATTAAATACAAATGAGTAAAAAAGAAGCAAAAAGAAAACAACTAAACCTATTAAAAGATTAAAAATAGATTGGTTTTTGTGGTCCAAGGTCGTAACAATAAAAATAAACACATTTAGGTATTTCCATTCAATCACACGAAAATAGGTCACTAACCTAAAATATAATATTGGTTTTTGTTTATTACATGTGGTTAAATAACTGTTATCATATTACTTTCTTTTTATTGCTTTATGATATTCGATAACCGAATATATGTTTTTTTAGAAATCCAAAAAAAAAAAAGAAAAAAGAAACCATTGTTTTTTTTTTTAAAAAAAAGAAAATTTTTAAGTTAACTTTAAGATCAAAATTGTAGAATATTTATTACAAAAGATTAAAACAACAGCCGTCAACTGTTATTATAAAACCCATCGGTAATTTAATGAATTTGTTTTTATTAGTTTTTTCGTGAACTTGATGCACGTAGTAGTTCTTACACAAGACATGTGACAAGTTACATGATGTACGAGTATTACCACGACAGTTTAGCTTTCATATCATTTAAACTTACACATTCTAACAGACACCATATTCTACATAATATGCATACATACAAGAGGCCACAATGATCTTATAGCAATGATCTCATAGGATGGCTTATATGATTTGGCTTTATAGTTTAGTCTGGCTACACGTTCATCTAACGGAACCACCATATAATATTAAGGCCATTTAGTTGTTATATTCATAAAATTAAGAAAAAAAAAATCTATTGCTAGTCTAGTTCTACTCCTTTGATTTTTTTTTTCTTCCTAGGGTCTCTACAGTGAACACGGTCTCCGGAGGCCGGCAGTACATTGAGAAGGCACTGGAACATCAACAACCCAATGACAACAGATGTTGATGCGCCTTAAATTAAAATCATTTTCTTTAACTTCGCAAAGTAATTTTATAATTATATAGGTCAATCACTTTTGTTTGTAACCTTTTTTCGAAGAAACTTTATTTTTTTTTAAGTGTTTTTGGAGAAGTAACGACATTCCGCGCGTCCTCCTAATGTTTTATTCCAAAATACTGTACGCTTCTATTAAATATACGAGTGGTATCAGAGAGATCGTATTAAAGTCATTATGTTTACTAAATAGTAAACTTACAGAAAATCGTTCACAGAACGAAGTGCGTATAGATTCTTTTTAGTTTTTGCGATTTTCTACTTAAACATGGTAAATATACAACACATTAAATAAACCTTATTGCTTTTATTTCAAATATTTTGCTAGTTAAATGTAATTTAGGAAATTCCATTTGGATTTCCCTGTTTAAAATGCTATATCCATGCAATCTATGTTAACAAATTACTTTGCGAGTAAAAAGTCCAACTTTTAAGAAAATTGGTCACTCATAATTTTAAGAACAGCAGCTAGATAAAAAGTCGTGTGAATTTGCATACTAAATTTAAGAATTAAGTGCAACATTTTACGACCATGAAATTGAGATATATCAATAATTCCTATGTTGTACTCCTATAATATAAGAATTTAATAAAACCATTATTATATTGCCCTCACGCGAGTTGGCCTAGTGGCTAATGCACTCACCACCTTTCGTGCGAGAATTCAGGGTTCGATTCCCGTAAGGGCAAAGTCGGTGTTGATCCACACCGTGATAAAAAATGGGAAGGTACAGTTAGTAGCGCCCTAGGTAGTGAAGGCCGGAACTGAACGGCATGGGAACTGCGGCGTGCTTATCACACGACTCCCATTCAAATCGCCGTCTGGCAAGCCTTGGTCCTTCATGGGCTGTTGCGCCATAGAGTTTATTATTTTATTAATTTTAATTACCATAATTAGGCTGCTCTTAGGGTAACTGTTAGCAGTAATTTCGTATTATCTAAAAAGAAAATTGTAGGTGTAATATAGTCACAGTTAACCTTTCTTTACTTCCATAATATGACATCATAGTGGGGATTAAAAATCAATAATAATAAAGAGGAAAAAAAATGCGCTAGGGGAAGGCTTTATTATTATTACATCGGCCTTATTTACAGTATATTTTTGCGTGACACATAAATATAGACCTAATATTTTTATTCTAACATAGTGAACCATATTCAATTATTATTAGTATAAAATGGTAGATAGCCGCACAACATGACATCAATAACCTTGTATAAGTAAATATCACTTTTTTTTATATAAACAAAAAAAAAAAATTTGGTGTGAAACACTCATACGACTTTCTTCTATTGCGAAATGGCAAATTTATTAATATTATTTAGTTGACAGAACTGTATATAGCACATTGTTGAACAAAAATAGCAGTTTAGAGGAAACCATAACCCCACCTTTCCACCAAAGTGCCCTTAAATGAATTTTCCCGGAGAAATGTTCCAAATAAAAGTTGTGTAGCTCTTTGTATCGATATACATAGTTAAAAAAAAAACCATTGGAGCCTTTTTCGAGACAACACAAAACGGAAAAAAAAAAGCATTGCATAAAGTGTGCCTTCCGGTTGATGGATTTTGCCCGAATCTTCGTATTGACACTGTGTGTTGCTCTAACGGGATACACAAAACCAAGTTTGAGCTTCCTGCAACTTTTTGTTTTTGAGATATTCTTTTCCTATGCATACACACACACCATTTTCTAAAAAAAACAAAAAAAAACAACACTTTTTCGGACTCAGGGGACCTCAAAACATGTATTTCCAGTGAAAACTCAATATCGAAAATTTGACACAATTACAAGGAAGTAAGAGAAAAAACGTTAACAATATCTGATGCGAAACCTATACGTATTCTTTTACGAAACTTTTTAAGCTTATAAATTAAATGATAAATTTTGTTCAAACTTGAACTTTTGAAAAATGCTTGGTCACCCGCACTATGATTTGGGAATTTAGTAGAATGTTTAGGATGAGTTTGGTTGGAAGAGAAAACACTTCGGTTAAGTGACTTTTAGACTTGACTGAAAACACTATATATATTAAGCGCCAAATGACAAACATTACAAGGAAGGGCTACACACAACTGTAAATATTATAGAGCGTGAAAATGGTAGCTTGGAGAAGAGAGCTGAAAAAAGTTTTCACATAAAAGTGATAGGCGTTTAGTTTGTAGTTAAGATACAATGAACAAACAAAATCGCTGGAGTATTTATGAGAATTATTTCTTATTTTTATCCTACGCAAAACCGATCAGTCAGTTCCACCATAATCAAGTTGTTTATGTTCGGCTGGCTCCTTGTAGCCCAATATAGTTTTGCTTTGTATTCGAAAACAGAGAGGTTATTGCAATCTTTTTTCACGTAAGGCGGCTGCCATGACTCAAAGCCGCAAGGTAGCGTCAATCCTCGGTGAAGCAGAAAAAGCAAGGCAGAAAACCGGTAATTCCAATGCGAAGCAGATGGGCTTTAACAAGTCGTGCCCCATATAAATGCAAAAACAGGGCACTAAAATATTACGTGTAAGATTGGAAGGTAAGGAATCCTATTTGTTGTCGGTTAATGGATTTTGCCGAAAACTTTCATGTCTGTATGCGGTGTTGTTATGTTATCTAAAAGGCTGAACTTCCTGCTGCCTTTTCGTTCTTGAGTTATTTTGCTCAACCATATACAGGGTGTCCCAAGGTATATGGATACCGACTTTTTCTCAGAAACTAAGATATCTAGAAAAAAACTAAAAAATACGTGTCCCCGTAGTTTTTTGTTAAAAATCCCCATTTAATTATGCAAATTTGTTTTGGTGCTTCCAGAAGCGAGATACAGGCACTACTTCGTTTTTTCAAATGGGGAGGTGTGGTTTTTATTTAAGAAATAGATTCCTCGATTTTTTTGTAAGAACAGTTTACTTGAACTGGCTTTTTTTCTTTGAGCGATATTTTACAAGTTGATGAAACATGATTTTTAAAGAGAAATTTTCAAATGATATTATAACGGTTTTTTTGATTGAATAAGATCATGCATACCATTCTTTTTTCCTGGCCATGACCTTACGCGATCAAAGAAATCCATCTCTAATGGTGGGGGCCAGTTCGCAGCAAGATCTGTAATTACTGACGAGTAAAAATTTATAATAAATAGCACTTTTCTTCTTATTCATCAAAAACCGTTTATGATCATTTGAAATTCTTACTAGGAATCAATGTTTTTCATTCATAATTGTAAAATATCGCTCAAAAACAAACCGTCAGTAACTTTTCTTACAAAAAAATAGAAGAATCTATTTCTTAAATAAAAACCACACCTCCCCTATTTGAAAAAATGAAGTTGGTGCCTGTATCTCGCTTCTGGAAGCACTGAAACAAATTTGCAAATTAAATTTGGTTTTCTAACAAAAAAAAACTACGGGGACACATATTTTTTAGTTTTTTTCTAGATATCTTAGTTTCCGAAAAAAATTCGTTATCCATATACCTTGGGACAACCATATATATACCTACACATACATAGGCTAAAAAAAGTTTTTTTCGAAAATTTGACACAATGGCAATACTTCCCACTTGTAACAAATCAAGAAGAAAAAATGTCGATATTTGTTGAGATATATAATAGACAAAAGATATACTTATGACGTAATCAAACAATAATATGGGATAGAGCGAAAGAGAGAGAGAGAGAGTGCTGACTGTCTGATGATGTCCTCGCTCGCCCAGTGTTTTGTAGTTATCTAATCAAGAATGTAGGTTGTTGTCATAGCAGGCTGTTATGTTCAACTCAAGGACATTTCAAACTCCCAACTAGGAATACAAATGAATATTTTTGTCAAACCTAGTTACTATTACTACTACTACTACTAATATTAGTATATTTAGTTATATATTTAGTATTTAGTTTGCATGTTTCGTAATTTACTAAGAAAGAAAACAAAAAAAAAAAAAATCCAGATATAAATAGGAAATTAGAAATAAATAATGGGCAGATAGCCTTGTTTATTTTTATCTTATCAGCAACAAATATATATTACAGAAATAATAAAACACAAAATACTATTTATTATATTTTTAGCAAAAATAATTTACAATTATAACCTTCTTTAATTTTATATTGAGTTTAAAAACCTCTGCTGGATAGTTTATAGGGTTTCTTAGTCGTCCTTTGACAGTTTTCTTTTTCCATCAAATTTTTAAGGCCACCAATCATATTTAGAGCACTTCTATTAAGAACCATTATATGTTCGAAATTATATAATAAAATCGTACTGACCCCCACCACTAAACCACTTTTGCATGCATTCTCACACTGCAATTAATTATAGAGTAGACACTTTTTTTTTTTTAAACTTGAACATTTTTATTCAGTCGTACTTTTAACGTAAGTAATGAATACAATGAGATATTTTTACATTAGTTAGCACAGATGATAGTTAGAAAGAATTTGTTTACATTGTAATCCAGAAGAAAGCGCCAAAACATTGTATAAATTCAAATAAAATTTTGAAATTTAACGACACACAGATTTAATCCACCAAAACCAGGTTTTATGTCTGTTACCAATTCCAAGGTTAAAAGTAGCTCTACACTTGTTATAAACCTTCCGCATACAATCAACAAGTGTAGTGCAAAACAAGTACATACATTGTACACTTTACTAAAGATTATAGAGCCATACAGACACACAATAAAACTTGCAGGACACCATGGATTTGGCTTCCTAGTTCCTCCCTCACTTCCTTTACGAACTTCAAACATTGCATATCAATTTGAGACTCTTACAAATTTTTCGTTGTTGAAATATTTTGATCAAAACAAAACCCTCACACACCTGGGGGGGGGAGGAGAGAAAGACCAATTGCTCAAAACATTGTATTCTCAGGGAACCTCAAACACGTCAAAAATTTAATATGGTAGAAATACTTCTTCTTATAGCAGACGTTCAAATAATATAAAATATACTGCAATGGCTGCTTATATTTCCTTTATTGAAACAAAACAGACATATATTTTTATAATAATAATGAAAACTTCAATAAAATTATAATAAAAACTCAAGAGTAATAAAAAAAATAAAAAATAAATAGTAATAATATAATTTAATGTTCCATTACTTATTACAGTAATATTATGGAACATTTATATTATATAGGTTGTGATATGAATTTAAATTGTGAAAAATAATGATGATAATAATATGATAATAAAGTAGAAGAAAGAAATGGGTTTGTAAAAAAGGAACAAGAAGAAGTAAGTACTTGGAGGAATAAAGGAGTAGAAGATGCAGGAATTATTATAATAATACGTGCTTGTTACTTAGTTCTAAAAAGCTAGCGTATCTAATATGACAGCATGCAATGTTTTAGCTTGATATAGCTGACATCATTGTTATTATTAAATATATCTTACCTAGCTATTCAACATATTGTCTGTTAATTACATCAGTTTGGAGGCAAACAGGAATTCTTTTATTGTTTTTTTACTTTGTCTTACTGCCATAAGAGGAAATATTGAGATCGTATCAATGATCCGAGCAAGAAAAAAAACTTGTTTTAACGAATGGTCTGTGTTTAAAGAAAAACCGCAGGTAGCTATAACTTGATTTTCCGTTAAGCTATCCATCTCACATATCAACTAACACGAAGTTTCAGTCAAAATCTACTTCAGGCGGAAGTGCAACTTTACTGATTTTTAACCTAAATATATAAATGCGCCTACCGCTATTATCTGAAAAATTTATTCAAGAAAATTTTATTTGGGGGGGGGGGGACAGACTCTGGGAAAGAAGCAGCGTTAAGCTTTTCCCTTAAAGTATCACTTAAGGACAATGTTTGATGATGGCCTCAAAGGGGAAAATGCATCCTGTTGTTATCCAGTGGTAGCAGTTGCCAACCAGATGATTGCAGAAAGATGTGGTAACAAATTGGTATCACCACCGATGAGTTTTAGAAATTCTGAGAAATAGCAAATCATTACCAGACTTTGCCAAAATTATTAAGGAAAAATCCATATTTTACAAACATCATTTATGGTTTAACGGAAGCTGCAGATAAAAATGAAACTAATTCAATGCCAGTAATGCGCAGCTCAGTAGAAGAATTTAGTAAATGGGCTTTAGCAGAAAATTTAATGAAATAGATACAAGCAATAGTTATTACAAGAACTTAAGGTTTTGACACACAGGACGCGATCTGTCGCGGCGGTCAGCGATAAGACTACGTCACATACAAAGCGAGATCTGCGTGAGCGATCTAGTGCTGTGTTGTCCACAGAACAGGATCGAAGTATTATTTTGCACTAGTTCTAGTGTTTCGCAGATTTTTTTGGGGAAAATGAGTAGTTCTGATGAGGAGGAACTCCTGCTCTTCTAGCACTAAGTGCACCAGAAGAAATAGACCATATTGGGTGCACCCAATTAATGAAAAAAAGAGAAGAACTTGGTGAATACCACCGCCTCTGTAGGGAATTGCAGTCACATGAAGACAGATTTTTGTATATTTCCGTATGTTAAGCAAAGTTTCGAGGAAAATCCAGTAGAGTATTGAAAAGATCACCACGAACTAGAGAAGACCTATTGTAACAAGGGAAAGATTTGCCGTTTGCTTGTGGTAAGTTAATATATACTCGCACCTATACAGTATGAACGGAGTTATTTATTTCACTAGAAAACTGATGCAGATCGCCTAGACCGCGCGACAATTTCTGTAATTTTGTACACCCAGATCGCTTACTATGGCGGTCTAGACTGTGTCGCTGAGCTAGATCGCCTCGTGTGTGACAGGGGTGATGCAATACTGTATCATACAACAATATCGCCGGGATCACAATATTGTCCTGTGTGTCAAAGGTTTTAGTGTAGTTATAAAGCATATCCAACAATATTACAAAACACAACAATTTAATAAATTAACTACATCATTAATTTCATACAGTGCGCATGGGAGTTTGTGAATAATACCTTTTGGGTAGGTTATTCAGAAACTCTCATGCGCACTCTACCCTTCGACTAACCATTCACTTCACTAATCAACTACTCCACCTTGTAGGCAGTAGATCTTGGGCGAAACCTATACTGTTCTGTAATAAACCAAAGGCCATCCTCTAGGCCGTCCAATCCTCAGTATCACATACAGTATTAGTGGAACACCAGAACTCGATCCAAGATTGCATCTGGACACGAGAAAAATGTATCTGGACCCCACTGTTATGTTTGTGGATCTAGTGGGAATCAATCTTATACACCTGCTCATAATAAAAATGCAACTTATGTGCAGCACACATATAATTTATTTCAACGAGAAGGGACATACAAAATCTGTATAGTTGCCGAAATTTTTGTATTTCAGCTCTTTTTTATCAAATTTTAAATTATCTATTTTTTATAAGTTTAAAGGAAAAATTATAGAAATAATTCATTAATTACATTGGATGATATAACCGAAAATATTAAGATATTTTTATTTTCCCTATAAAGATGCCTTTTACATTTTGAGGCCATTGATTGGTATCGGGTGTTCGCATTGTTGTTAGTACATACTATACTTTGCATATTGCTAGTTGTATTAACTTAAATGTTAATCATAAAATAACCAAATGTTCGGTGAAAGCCCAAATTTATGCATTACTGGTTTTGCTTTTCTACCAAATAATGTAAAAAAAAAGAAGAAGTTGATACAATATTTTTAGAAAAATGAAAAATGGAAAATATGATATGTACATTAATAAAATTATTAGGGAAGGGAATAGCTAAGTGGTTAGCGTACTGGACTCCCACGCGGAAGACTCGGGTTCGAGTCCAGCTATGCTACCCTTAGATTTTTTCTTCCTAGGAGCCTCTACAGCTCACTGTCCGGTGATGGACAGTGTTGTCTGTAACGAGAGAACACTGTCCGGAGGCCGGCAGTGTGCACTGAGAAGACTCCGGGCGCTAATGACCATAGATGTTGACGCGCCTTAAATTAACAAAAAATTATTTATTAGTTCAAAAATATTTTCAAAAACAAATCAACGACGACAAAAAGTCTACATTCACTTTTTTCTGAAAAAAATCTTAAAAGAAACTCTTGAGTTTCTGGCAAGTCGGCTGAGATGACTTTGGCATCTGGAAAGAATGGAGGAGGGCAGATTGCCCAGAAGACTTCTCTATGGGATATAGAGTAAGAGGCAGAGCCCGCACGAGATGGTTAGACGACCTCGAGGAAGACCATTCCTGGGTGTGAGGGAGATGCAGTTATCATTATCTATGTTTATCTATGCAGTTAGCATTATAATAAACTTGGCTCGAAATCATCGTGTCAGACCTAGCGGTGGTAGAACCTAAGCGGAATATCAAGTTTGAGCTTCCTACGATTTTTGTTTTTGAGATATTCCGTTAACACACCCACACCATTCGCTAGAAAACATTTTTTTCATTCTCAGCGGACTTCCGGTGAAAAAACAATTTCGATTTCGACAATTTCACACGTTCACAATACTTCCTCCTCTTACTTCCGGTTGAGGAATTTCTGACAGATAACTTACTGTCGGATCCCATGGTGATATCTAAACGGAACTTTGAACTTTGTGATTTTTCGTTTTTGAGCATCTAAAAACCACTTTTTTGGATTTAGGGGACCTCAAAACGTGTATTTCTGGTGAAAACTCAATATCGAAAATTGGACACGTTTACAATACTTCCTCTTATCAAGGAGGAGAGAGAGAAAGTAAAAATAAATAATCAAAATAATTTTATCTAAAATGAATACAAAAATAAATAAAGGAAAGAAAGTAATGAGATTATATATATATATATATATATAAAAGGGGGTTAGAGAAATGAATACAATCTTTAAAGAAAGATATTTTATACAAAGACGGACGAGCCCGTAATAATAACAAAATGTCGGTTATATTTGTTGAATGAAATTCGGAGGTGGGCGAGCGACGACCGTTACAAGGTCACCCAAGAAGAAGTGTTTGAGGAAGGGGAAATAATCGAAGAGAAAGGGGAATCATTTTCTTGTCTCAAACAATTTTGTATGTATATGTATTTAAGAGTGTGGGCTATTTAATAGCAACAATGACGCCATCAACAGTGTTGGTGTATTGAAATATATTGTACCTACCATAGTGATGGGGTGAAGAAACAAAAGATCCTTTTTTCTTTCTATTTTGGAAAGAATCGTTCATTTGAAATCAAAGGAACATTTAATACAAAATATGACATGGTCTTTGTGATGGAATTCTGACGTCTTCTTTAAACTTCCCTCTCTTATGGAGGCAGAAAAAAATCTATCAAATAGGAAAAAGACGGAAATCCCAAGTACCGCTTGATAGAAGATCAAAGGAGGAGCGATCTTTTGTTTCCTGGTCTATGCAAATCACATCGCAGTAAAACATCAAGAATGTCTTTAAGAATTCTATAAACGTATTCAATACACGATCAATTAAATAGCGACGATCTGTTTACTATGCACATAAAGTCACAAAACAGGAAACATTGAATTGTTTTATCAACTCCCTAATTTTGGGCAGCAATATTAGTTTATTCTTTTGTTTCGCCCTCTCTTTTTGGAATGGTAATCTATTTTATAAATGGATAAATTTGATTTAAAATGAATTTGTAATAATTGTTACAAAAAAAAAATAATAAATAAAATTTCATGGGTGGCCTTTTTAATATTGATTACACAGGAGGAGAAATAGTACAATATTCTGGGAGGGGAATAGCTAAGTGGCTAGCGTGGAATTCTGGCTACAAAAAAAATTCGTCGCTTGCGTTGACTGTTGACTCAAAATTCTACTGTTTTATTTTGTGGTAGCAAAGTCCCCTTTGTTCAGTATAATCTACCAACAATACTCCGATAATTCTGCAGGCATTTCCAGAACTTGGAAATTTTTTACTCAGCTATCCAAACATAAGTATAGACGCGTTGAAAGCATATGTTAGTCCACAGTCCATGGCAAGTGCTACCTGAATGTTTACATTATAGTCCATTAGACAGCGCGAATAATTATGAAAACTAACGTCACAGATTCCTCGATACAATTTTTCCGAATAAGAGCAACTGATCTTTCCAACTTTCCAATATTTCCACAGTGAGTGGACTTCCACGCGGAGGTCTCGGATTCATCTGTGCTACCCTTAGATTTTTTCTTTCTAGGAGCGTCTACAGCTCACTGTTGAGAACACTGGCCGGAGGCCGGAAAGCACTGAAAAGGTTCCGGGCGGCAATAACCGTAGATGTTGACGCGCCTTAAATTAAAAAAAAAAAAAATAGTACGATATTTTGGTAAACCTTTACATACACTCATCCAAAATCTCTCTAGAGTCAACTTCCTCAAAGAAGAAGAAATTGGTTGTGTAGGCGGAATTTGTAGCGAGAATAAAGGCCAAACAGATCCCTAAAAGAGGGCTGTCCTGGTAAGAGAAAAGCTGAAAACCCCAAGTTTTATGTTTAGACCCTAGAAGCTTGCTTGAAATTAATATCTGGAGGTTAATCTGACGGAAAATAACCAAGACACCAAGCAAAGCTATGGTTTTTAGCAGACCAGTCTTATGATAAACCTCTCTGTACCCATACTATTTCATCACAGCTTTACTCCCCTCCGAACCAGTCTGTGAAGGATGGTCTCATTAAGAACTTGCTCACTTGCTTGTACAAGTGCTACTTCGTATGGCCAATAACGTCTTGTAACACCACAATTATTATAAATGATATTCTGTTAGGATTCGTTATTGCCCCTTCTTCAAGGGGATCAAGGAATTTTCTTTTCATCATATTATAACCAACACCCATCACAATGCAATACTGTCCTTTCCTCAATTACTTTTCTCAAGATGTATGAAATACTCATTTTCCAATTAGAACAATAATAAAACCGAAAACTGCATGAAAAGTAAAGTTTTAATAATAAAAAAATAATTATTATTAAAAATATAATGGGTGTATCAATTAAGATTTAACAGAGATCAGATTATTAGATGGACTACTATAATTACTAACTCCAAAGAAATAATAATCGACTATATCCGGTGATAATAAACAATATAAACTAACCTTGGCCCTCCATACACTTTGCCCAGTTTAAATAGAAGCTTTCATATAAAATAGACGCTAGTTAATTAAAATTATCAGTTTAAGAAAAAAAGGGAAAAAACAAAACATTATCCCTGAGAATATTTAGAAAACAAAAAAAAAAAAATTCTAAGAAATGTAAAGAATTTTGTTTTGATATAAACAAGAACCAGGAAAGATATAAACGCGTTCAATGCCCTTTCTCAGCTAAGTGAATAAATATAAAACAACATTAAAAATATATATATGCACAGTGAATATTTCTACAGAAATTATTTAAATTTAAATTTATGTCTTAATTGAATTAATTTAATTAAAATATTAAATTTTATTAAAATTATAATATATTATTAAGTATAATTAAAATTGGTAGCAAAAAAATAATACGTCTGAAGGAAAGTTTGTGAATTAGAATTTGAGAAACAGATTCGCACAGATTTTATGTTTATCAACGTCAGATAAATAATAAACGAAATATTTTCTAGTTTTTTAATCTCATTACTATAAAAAAAAAAAAAAAAAATTCATTACTATAAAAAAATTAATATCAAAATATTCCGATAAGCTAAAAAGGTTTTTAATAAGATTTGCACCATATTGCTGCCACACTTTTTTACACAAATTATTCTAGAATTCCTCTTTTTATTTCCTCTTACTGTTGTCAAGAGATCATGTGAAAGTCATGAAATTGAGTTTTCACCGGAAATACATGTTTTGAGGTCCCTTGAGTTAGAAAAAAATGTTTTAGCCAATGATATTGTGTGAACAAAAAGATCTTGAAAATGAAAAATCCGCAGAAAGCTTCAATCGCATAATATTCCATTTTATAATACCTTGAAGGTTTCAATTAAAATCCGTCAAACGGAAGTACGAGTTGACTTTTTTTTTCTTTTTTTTTTAATGTTTTTCGATTTTTTTGAAAGCAGCTCCAATAGTTGTCTTTTAAACTTTGCATATTGGTTAGCGTACTGAACTCTCACGCGGAAGACGCGGGTTCGAGTCCGAGTCCAGATGTGCTCCTCTTAGATTTTTTCTTTCTAGGAGCTCACTGTCCGGTGATGGACAATGCTGTCTGTAACGAGAGAACACTGTCCGGTGCCGGCAGTGCACTGAGAAGGCTCCGTGCGCCAATTACCATAGATGTTGATTGCGCCTTAAATTTAAAATAAAATATATAGAAATTTAAAAGCTTATCACTTTTATTGAAAACATTTATCTAAGTAAATAAATCGGTTAACCAGAAGTGCGACTTTAATGGAATAGGTTTTCAAGTACTTTTTTGAAATTCTCATGAAATTTGACTGCAACAATTATCTTCAAAGTTGGAAAGATCACTGCACTTTTTCGGAAAAATTGTACTGAGGAATCTGTGAAGTTAGTTTGCATACATTATTCACGCTGCCTAATGGACTATAATGTATACATTCAGATAGTACAGTTCTGGAAATGCCTCCAGAATCATTGGAGATTTCTTATTAGATTATACTGAAAAAAACGAACTTCGCTATCAGAAAATAAAACAGCGGAACTTAGTAGCCAACAGTCAACGCAAGTGATACATTTTTTTGTAGCCAGAATTCTACTACCTGAGTACGTTTACCAGCGAAGAATAATTTCATACCAGCCAAAGCAATTATTGTATTCTTTCAGTGTACTTGAGGTTTTAAATAGAGGAAATGGATGATTCCTTATTTGATTTGATTTCAATAAATATGTTTCAATTTAATTAATAAAGAAAAACATTTAAAATGATTTGAAAAAACAAAAAAAAAACAATAAAAATTAAAAAAAAGATATCAAAATCAAATGGCCTTGTCAATAAATAATATTAATAGAATTTTATGGCAATCATGGTGTGTATGTGTGGTATATATAAAATTAAAATAGAGACATATAAAAATATATTTTGAAATATGAATAGTAAAATGCTAAAAACTGTGGAGAAAACTAAGGCCACTTTTATTTTTATTTGACCTTTATATATATATATATATATATATATAAAATATTTATGACCTAAAATTTTATGAAAGTAAAAACACAAGATAGCTTTTATAAAACTTTAGAAGGTTTAAAAGATGCAAATAGAATATTTAAATAGGTAGGCAATATTTATTATTTAAATATACTATATAATTTTAAACAGAGAAAATGTTAATTTGTTATCTACGCCATAATTTTTGTTTTAAGTTTTTTCTTTTATTTTTTACTTTCACTGTTAATTTTAAATGAAGTGGCTCATAACAAATTTGAGAATATTTCAATATATTCGAGAAATTAAACTAGATGTATATTTCAGAGCAGTAACAACAACAAAGACTTATGTCACTGGGTATGCTAACAAAATGTTTACATAAAGGAGGATCTAACCCTCTTACACCTGGAATTGTCGTTCTAGACCCTTCTTTTAGGTATCTAGAAACACTATCAACCCTATCTTTTTATCTTAGAAGAATATATTCCATAAAGTACTTTGCTTCAGATGATGTACAGAAAACGAAGTTTTTATTCTAATCAATAATATTCTCTTTTTTACTGGAAAAATCTTAATTTAAAGCACAGAATTAAATTGGCTTAAAATTCACCTTCGAATAAATTCTATTTGCCACTTCTTCAGGGACCTTAGCAATTCTGCAAACATTCCAGTCGCAAAAAAATTAATCAATAGCCGATAGAAGCAGTTGATGTTGCATTACTTGGGTTTAATGAATCTCTGGACCATAATATAGATACACAGACAATTTTCTTAGGTTTTTGAAAACCATTTTTTGAAAAAATTTGTTAAGCGAATGGTTTCCATTTGTGTTTATTATTTCAATAAAATATGTATCCACACTATCTACAATATACCAGGATAGTGTGGTGAAAAATTGGTTTCAGAAATGGGAAAAAATGTGTCTTCAAATTGATGATACGAATGGATGATAGCCTAGGATAAGAAAGACCTGAAATGCCGAAGAGATAGCCTAGGAAATGACGATGAAGGAACTACAGGACTGCTAACATATTGGGGTAATGAAGATAAGTTATTAAAAGATGGAGTATATGGTGATATCAGGAAAGGAAGAGGAAGATTTGGGGGTGAATTGGAAAAAATGTAAAAGAGTTTTTAAGTAGTCAGATTCGTATTTGAAAGAGGAGGGAGGAAGTGAAGAGAAGGTATAAGAAGAAGTGTACTGGCTAGGAAAGCAGTAAGAATACTTTATATCCCCGTGTTGAGGAACAAAAATGTACAAAAGAAGCGACACTTTTCCTCAATCATTGAAGGAATCCTTATGTATGGCGCAGTAACTTGCATCATATTAAGAAAAGCATTGCATGATTAAGAGTGGTGTAAATGGAATATTGGAGAAGGTGTAAAAGAAGACATGATGGGATAGGATAAGGAATAATATTATCAGAGAGGAAATGGTGCAGAAAAAAAGTGAGAAAAGAAAGCTCAGATAGTGTGGCCATCTTAGAAGAATGAAGAATTTCTGGCCAAAAATGGTTAGAATTCTTGGAAGAAATAGAAGAAAAGTTAGACCAAGGTGAGAGTTAGTTAGACATCGAGGAGTTGAGGTTACTAGAGATTAGGAAGATGACCGACAGATATGAAGGTAAATTGTGACGGCAACTCAGAAGAGAGGAAACGCCGAGTAAGTAAATATGTAACAAAATATCACAAAAACTAGAAATCGCTGGAAACTCAAACTATACATTCGCTACCACCACCGCATCTGATAGTAAAGTTTCTTATAAAAAAAATCTCTCAATCGGAAGTGCGTCTTTACTGAATAATTTTTGGTTGCACAAACATTTGAGTTTCCGGGTTGAAACCGCGTCACCCGGAACCAATGTTTAAACCAATGTTTCGCCCATATTACAATAAGCCTCTTCAGGGTCGTTACACTTTGAAAACTAATAGAGCAAAAATGAACATGTTCAGATTAAAGAAAGTAATTTAATTGACCAATCAACAATTTCTATTAAACATTGTGACAAAAATACTAAAAACAGTGTGCCTGTATGTATTTAATGAAAAATAGCACAGCTACAGAAATAATATTCTAAAAATAGTAATATTAGTCCAAAAAATCCACGGTAAATATGTTTTAGTTTGGTATTCGTCCTAGTAAATGTTCTCTAAATAGGTAATACATAATGAGAAGAGATGAAAAGAGTAGTAGGCGTGGAGCTTGGTATGGTGTGATAGACAGAGTGAGAGAGAGAGAGAGACTCACCTTTGTTTTTAGTAAACCACACACGGCAATACAACCAAGTAACAAGTTTTTTTTTTCAAGAACTGTATTTCTCTTTGTTATTGTTGTAAAAAAGATATTGAGAAGAAGAAGCAGATTGGTTTAAAATTATGTGAATGTGTGTGTATGTCGAATGAGAAAAGGAGTGGAGGCGGCAAGGAGCAGACGACGGACAAACGATAAGAAGGAAGAACGAGTGGTAAGCGGTGCCGGTAATTGGTGGGGGGGGGGCGTGATGAGGGAGAGAGTTTGGCGACGTTGTCAGATTGTGCGGGTGTCGGCGGGTCCATGAACTGTCCAGGCTCTGCGCTCGCACACACATACACACACACAAAACTCACTAAACACAGCGCCCTCTTCTCTACTAAGTTCAATACCCTCAGTTATATGACGTCATTTCTCACTCAGGTGTTGCCCCATTTCCCCAGCCTAACCAGCGGCCGAACTCACTACAGCTCTGAGCTCTATCTCACACACAACACAACCGCTACTTCTATGTTGTATCTTCTTTTACCTTTCCTTTCCTTCTCTTCTTCAACAACTCCAGCAACACAACACACCCATCTTAACTAATCGTAAACAACTTTCAATTACATCTTCACACAACAATCGTACTCTATCTCCCTCCCGCTTAAACTCCTTCACCACTTATCATCTCTCTCCATCATACATAACACACGCACTTCATTCATATTTTTATATTCATTAAGTAAATTTTGAAATATTAACTATAAAAATTATTGTGAAAAAATTTGATGTGAAATAATCACACCACTCTCTCTTACTGAAATTCCGAAAATTTTAAATAACTCATTTTCTTCTCATTTAGCATTTCTAGCATACATTTAATTGTCCAGAAGTTACTGCCTTCCAGAGCCAGTCTAATTTCTTCGGAAAAATGTTGCTTATGTTTAGTTACGATATAAAGATTAAAGCAAACCATTGGCTCTTTTTCGAGAAAATCATTAAAAAAAAAAAAAAAAACCGATAAAGTCTCACTTCCGGTTTTGACCGGAAACATTACGTCTAATGCCCTATATAACTCATAAAAGAAAATTTCAGGATCCGCAACTTCTTCAACTTCTTTTCTCTAGAAGCTCCAATTCCTGTTTAGAATCTTCTTTCTCTTCTTCTTCTCCTTCAGACTTTTTCCCAATTTCTTCTTCTACCGGCTCTTCTAGCTGTTCTTTTTATGACTTCGTTTCTTAGAAGCTTCACTACCTGTTCAGAATTTTCTTCTACGAGTTCTTCTAATTATTCTTGCATAACCACTTATTCCTCTGATACTATTTCCTCTTAAATTTCTATATATTTCTAAAAATTATAATATAAGGCTATCTGATTTCGATTTTCGACTCTTTCTTTTGTATGAACTTCTCGCATTTGCGTCTTTAGCAGACTTGTCCTAACTCTTTATCCGGCTTCGATATCTCGAATTTCTTTTTTATGACTTTGTAAACTTGGTCTTTATTACACTGGTATCTCCGGCTTCTTGCTTATTATTTAACAGTCATTCAATATTACAGCACTAAAGTAGAACTATCATTTTTTTTTTTGGAAGAAAAATATGCAAAGTTCAAGGAAAATCGTTTCAATGATTTCTGAGAAAACCTCAAAAGAATAAAAAAAATAAAATAAACTTCATAAATTCAGATTTGGACCGAAACTTTCGTGTTAGATCCCCATGGTGGTACGTAGGAAAAAAAAAAGTCTAGATTCAACTTCCTGCAATTTTTCCATTTTAAAGTTATTATGTTTAAGGGTACAAACAAGCATGTTGTAAAGCACACACAGACCTCCCAATTGCTAAAAGAATTTTTATTGTTTTCAGATGGCTTCAATCATGGAATTTCAAATGAAAAGTCAGTAACGAACGTTTGGCATGCTCGGAATAATTTCTCTTAAAGCTGTAAGAGAAAGTAAATAAAAGGAAAAAAAAAAATCTTAAGGTCCATCACTCTCCAAAAAATCAATTTTTCCAGAAAAATATTTTAAATGAAAATGACAGCCCTTATGCATACTTTTTAAAGAAAATAGTGAAAAATTGAGAAAACCTTACTGTAGATTGCTAGAGTATAATGCTTATTTTGAGTGACGGATTTTGATCGAAATCCGGTAGTGCCCTGTTGACAATAAGACCGAGTATCAACTTTGAACTTCCGCAGAGTTTTTGAGTCACACACACATACACCGCCATACAAAGAGAGGGAGAGTGGGTGATTATTCTCTGAAATATCTTTTTCGTTCTCCATTGTTCAAATGCATTTATATTTTCAATGATAAATACATTTTCCCAGAAATATTAAATTAAATAACTCTTTCCATTCATTAGAAATTCAAACAGATATAACTATATGTACAAAAACATAAAATCAATAAATAAACACAACCCCTAGAAAATCCAATTGACCTAGTTTTCAAATGATTCACCCACCCACTAAGAAGGCCCCCCATTAAATAAATTCATTCGAATACATAGTTGAAATTTACTTTTTATGAATGAATATATTGTATTTCATTGATTATTATAAATTCAAATCTGGTAATTTTAATATCATTTATTAAAAGGAAGTCTTTAAAAAGTAATCGAGATTTATATAGAGGTTGTACATGTAATTATGAGGTTTTAACTGTTTTGACAACACAAAACCTTTTTTCAACTTTTAGAAACATAAATAATTAGACTACATTTATTGAAAATGGCAATTTATTTGTATAAAATAAAAATAAATAAAAAATTCCACATAGTCCAAAAACTTAGTTTCAGGAAATCAATAACATCAGTTTGTTCGGTCTAATCCATGAGTGCAAAAGCAAAGATTGTGGAAGAATAAGAGTTTGCACACCCATAAGAGTTTCTCTTGATGCAAAAATCGCAATTTTAATAGACAATTTTTCTTTAAACTTAGCATTTTTAATAAACTAAAGTTGATGGAAGGCAGAACGACATTTCATATACATTGGTTTTAAGAAAGGTTGCTATTTTCCGGAGAAATGTTTCAAATAAAAGTGTTAGGTTTATAATATTTATATTTGTGCAGTAGCATTCTCAGATTAAAGAAAACCGTCAGAGACATATTCAAGAAAATTCCAAAAAACTCAGAAACACCTATTTTGTAAAGAGGGATATTTCTGGTTACCCGATTTTCTTGAAATAAAGAAAATTTATTAGAATAATCAGAGAAAATTTAGATTTAAATATGTTGAAGCTTCTTCACAAACTTCCAAAAATCACTTTTCCTATAAAAACAGTTCAAATGAAAATGACAGGCCTTTATATACGTCGACCAACATTTCTTGAACTTCATCAACAGAAGGAACTCAAGTTGATTTTGGTCGTAAGAATGTGAAAGTCGGGTACATAAATGTTCAAAATATGTATGGTGCTGAGTGGGCCCATACCCTTATTACTTAGGAAAAATGCAATGTTACAATGCCATTATTCTACATTTTTTGGCTTGAATGTAAATGTTTAGATATCTTACTTCCATTATCCTTTATTCTTCTATTCTCATTTCTAATAAAAGGGTAAATTAAACCAAGTAGGAATAAAGACTAACCGTGCGCCAAAATTATTATCCAAAATATGGGGAGGAACCAATCCCTGCGCTATCCCAAGCCTATAGCTACCCCAAAGAACAATAACAACTATCGGATCTAGACCATCCATGCCATACCCGGGAATTACTCATCTAATATCACCCAAACTCCGGACAAATCGGACCACAACCTTAAAAGGAAGTAGTGTAAGCTGTTCCAAAAACATTCTATTCCTAATTCGACCAGTAGTACTGAACCTAATTACCTCACAATTTCCTTTGTCCTTGTTCTTCCAAGTCTCACAAACACCAAAAAAGGGATCCTGCATGAGCCCCATCACGTAAAAATGTTTCCTGAAACTAGAATGTTCCCCGTAAGGGATCCGACTGAGAGAAGTCGTAGAAGACACTGCAGCATCTCCGCGTTAGCTCTGTCCGGACCCTCAATGAGCATCTTGGACTGCTGACAACCCTGTGAACTCATTCTGTAGGAATGAATGCTGTGAAACTGTCCATGTCTGAAAGCTTGACAGCATATTATGTTCATGGACAGGCCTACAGGAGGCTAGGGACCAATGAAGGGAAGAAAGGCGCATAGTTTGGCTAACTTATCTATCTCTTTATTCCCCAAGATTCCCATATGACCTAATACCGAGAGGACAACAATATCCTTTGAAGAGAGGATAGTCCCAAGATATAATGTTTTCGCTCTGACTGTATATCGCTTCTAGCTCACTTACTTCAAGAGCCAAATTATTTTGGTCGACCAAAATGCGAAGTTTAAAAAGAAAATGTAGGTCACAATGGTTGATCCTAAAGATATATCAAGTCTGAACTTTTGAGATTTTTTATTTTTCAGATATTTTGCTCACACTTACACCCTACCACCGTACCCATTTCATTTTGACCATCCGCTAAAACCTTTTTTTCTAGTTTTTCTGAAGGTCCTCAAAACATTTATATCTGGTGAAAATTTGACTCAGAAAAATTGGCCACGATTGCAAATACATGAAAGAAAATACAGAAGAAAAATTGTAATAAAATATTACAAAATCGAAGATTAGCAATATTAATTGGGCAAGTGAAAGTTGTAGCTGTCTGTTTACTAACCTTGAACTTCATCTTTATGATTTCGTTTTTATTTAAGTAGGGCATCATCTGTGTGTTGTGTAGTACACAGTAGCCTCGTACTCATCTCCCACCACTGCTCTATCTATACCTGCTATTATATTATATTAAATAATATTGATTTAATAATATATTGTTATTATTAAATAACATCGTTATTAACACCAGTTTTAGCTTCCAATTATTTTTATTATTAATAATTTTACACTTTGGCATTTCGACGGTGAATATCAAACTAATTTTTGGGGTGTATAAGAGCGCATGAATATGTATTAATATCCGAAGAATAATACAAACGACAGAAAACTCGAAAACAGTCTGGCAGATTGTGGAACAATTTCCACATGCTCGAAATGTAATAAACGAAACTGAAACAACATTCTGAGATATGCGCAAAGCACTAAATTACATAGTTCCTCCGTACAGTGTCTGAACTAAAAATAAAGTCTATGTACCATGTCCTAAAACTTGGTATTTAAATTTCAGAACAAACCTAGGAACTTATTGTCACTGAATTTAATCTAGATAACTCTACACTGATTACTGGAATAAAAAAGAAATTATTAGGAAATTGAAATCCCTGAAAAGTTATAATGCGATAAGGGCTAATAACACAATCAACTCAACACATGTAGGACTAGGACTGTGATCATAATAGAACCCACTGACCATAAACTTGATGCAAGGCACGTGCAAGAAGCAATCTTAGTTAGTTTTCTAAGGCCCGTTTCATTTGAATATTAACCCACAATAACTAAGAGTGACTGTTAACAAATTAAAAGTTCAGTGCACAAAAGAAGAAATTTGTGGCATTATCAAGAGATAAGTATCAATATAACTCAACGCAAGAATCGTCTCTAATCACAAAAATGCTGGACGACATTTAAGTTAGCAAAAAACTGACAAAAGAAGTTGGAAAAACTGGGATTAAGCTGTCCGCTGACGACCCAAAAAAGAATTCTTAAGACCCTAAGAAAACAAAAAAAAAAAAAAATCTTACAAAATAATATTGTACGATTTTTACTAATAATATTTTGATTAAATCAATCATTTTGTAAATATTATGTGATTTGCTAATCTATCACTTTCTCTTAAGTGGAACGTAAGAGGAACTATTTCAATTGTGTCAAATTTTCGATATGGAGTTTTTACTGGAAACACACATTTTGAGATTCCCAAGGTTCGAATAGTGTTTTTTAGAAAATCGTCACTCTTTTGATATGTGTGTGCGTGTATGTATGTATGTGAACAGAATAGCTCTTAAAAAAAAAAAAAAAATCGCAGAAAGTTCAAACTTAACATTCCATTTGGTTATCACCATGGGATCGGGCAGAAAGTTATCTGTCAAAATTCCTCAACCGAAATCACCACTTTACTGAAATAGATTTTTCAAAATTTTCTTGCGATTTTCTCGAATCAAACAGAGTATATCCATTAAATCAAGAATCCAACGATTTTATTTATATTTAACCTAGAAAATATTATTTGTAACATTTTTTCTGGGAAAATTCATTTAAGGTGGGTGGCTTTTGGGGGAGAGGTGGGGTTATTTTCCTTCCTGTAAGGTGCTATTTTAGTTTATTATACACTTCTATTATCTATATAATGTTAACTAGAATTAAATATGTTGCTAAAATTCCGAGTTTGAAGAAAATCGGTTAACCGGTAGTGTGTTTTTACTGAACTGTTTTCTTCGATTTTTGTGTTATTCTCCATAAAACTCCGATGGATTTCATTAAAATTTACACTAGCTATAAATGCAGAGCCCTATCACTTTTGTTGAAAACTTTTCCCCGATAAAGTTCATTTAAAGACGTTTTGTGAGAAACTTATGCTTTCCTCCAAAAAAGTCATTTTATTAAGTTTAGATTCTTCCATTGGCATACAAGTGAAGACAAATATACATTTAGTCAAAATTATAAGGCTAAAGAAATATCTCAATATCTAGAATTTGCAGTAAGAAAAGTTGAGAGAGTGTTCCATACCAGATTTTTTTTTTAACTAATACCAACCGCTTTCTTCTGAAAGTGAAATCTGACAACCAACAAAAAGTATGTTCAAGAGATCAACGAAAAATTCAATTCAACGTGATTTTTTTTTACGGTTAAGTTCAATAACACCGTACGGTTACTTACAGAAAAAGTTCAAGGACGAATTTTTTGAACATTTCTTCACACCAATATAACCAGAATTCCTGTTCATTTTCAAGGTACCTACAATTAAAAGCTATTACGAATTTCTCCTCCTTTTATTTATAAGGTTAGTTTTACTTATAAGTTCTACTGTAGATATTCAGATGAATAGCAAAAAATCTGTGGTACTATTAAATGAAATAAATGAATTACTTAAAACAAGATTTCTATGGATCAGTTCAATAAAAAATAGAATGCACTCGTCATATGTATGTTCAAAGATTAATATCTCGACCAATATTCTTATGTCTGTCTGAAAAAAATCAGTTTAACAAACCTCAATATTGTAATATTATTTTTAATGTTTTATTTCAATTTATTATTAAGTCTTTACTGCAAAAAAAAAGCAACCTGGCAAAAATAAAAAAATATAAAATACAAAGTAAAGAAAACACTTCTAAAGAAAATAAAGGTAATGAAAACTAATTCTAAAGATAACAAGCATGGCTAAAGCACTTGGTGGAGTCCAAAATTTGAAATATTATGTTTAAATGAAAAAGTTTTATATATAAAAAATAATGGAATACTTACTATTAATATTTACAAATTTATACATGAAATGCTTCGAGAATAATTGGACAACGAAAGCCATTGCTTGCCATTTAGATAATCTAACATTTCTTGCTCTGAAAGTGTTTCTTTGCCAAGCCATATCAATCTTTGTTCACTGAACTTAGAATAGTGAGCAATAAAATGATAGGTTGGGTCAGCTAACATCTTTCCGCATAAATGGCAGCATTCTTCTCTTTCATGTTGAAATGGCAACAAAGATTGACCAACGTTTAGCATACTTGCCCGAGCTCTAATAATCCATCTCACAATATTCAATGGCATAGCACTGTAGAGATAGTGATTAGAACCCAGATCAAAAATCAGTTCCTTATAAATCGGATATAAATCTAAATTCATCATTTTATATGAAAAGGAATTAATGAAATCCTCCTTAACACTATTCAGAATCTGGCCAAAAATATTTTTCCAAACATGAACATTATCCAATTTAATCTCGACAGCAAGTTTGAGTTTGTTTACCAAATTAATAATATCTTTATACCAGTACAGGTTTTTAGTAATAATATTAGTGGCAACAATGACAGGGTATCTATTACTTGGCATATCGAATACTTTAACTATGTAATCTAGGTGCATTTTTAATGTATGAGTGTATATAGGCAAATAATTACATTCCTTATACGAGTATATGAAGGCTGATGGAGTGAAAACTGGCAGTATAATAATTTCTTTACGAAAAACCGAAATAATTTTTCTAGTTCCTCACAATATACTCCTCCCCAAACCTGAGCTCCATAACATACTATGGAGCGACTGACTGTGTTAAAAATTCTTAGCTTAGAACTAAAATTGATACAGTTATTTTTTATTTTAATGTTAAGTGTAATGTTTAAAGTAATATTTTAGTGTGTAAAACTGAATTTGCTCTGTGCAAGTCTGTGTTGTCACACTGTCTGAAAAACGCATCCTGAAGATAAGCGAACGCCCGAAACCGGTCTATGACCACAAAATGAAGCAGGCTACCACGGAAAATGTCTCTGATGCTTTCCAGCTCTGCGGAACCAACCACCACAACAATTGTAATATTATTTATTGACATAAACTAGATGATTGCTGAGATAACAACAAGTGGTAAATTATAAGCCACTCTAAGATTAAAATCCTTTTGAGTTCACAGAAAGCAGAACCGCCTTAAACAAGTGCACATCTAAGCCAGGGATGTGCGCTTACTCACGAACATTGAGGCCTCCATGCTAATCAATAATGTGATCACTAAAAACTAAGATTTCTAAATTATGCAATTTTTCATTTGAAAATGCTTATTTTACATGAAATTTGTCTCTTATTGCTGTAAGAGGTGGATGTTGCAAAAATGATAAAGCTGAACATACTGAGTTGGGCAGTACCACGTGGTTAGAATATAAAAAATGTGATGTCAACAGTGAGAGGAACTGGACAACATGAGTAAAGGCCGAAAAACTCAAACCAAGCTGGGTAGATAATGTTGACAATGAATGGAAGAATTTCCTGGATACTCGAAATCGGAGAGTAACCGCAACCAATAGGGACAGACGGAAGTAGCCGACGATACGAGAATACCAGGAGCCAAAATATCGGCGATATATTGATATAGTTGATGCTTTAAGTGTAAAACCCATAATTAATAATACCAGAAGTACAAATTTTATAAAAAATTTGGATATCAACGGGGGTCTTGACATGAACGTTCCTATCAACCGAAGTAGTAATTACTGAGTACGGTTGCTAGTCTTCGTTTAGCCTCCTTGTTAGCAACTTCTGGTTTGATCCGCTTCAGGAATGAACAAAAAGATCGTACTGGTCTTGGAACAATTGCTGAAATACATCAAGAGAAGTAGAAACCCATGTCTTGGACATGCAGAGAGGGAGGAAGTTGTGGTCACACAAAAAAAAAATTAATGAACTCCACGCTGGATTCCCAGAAGAAATGATCGCTCCAGTAGAGGGGGATAAGATTCTAGGAGATCATGGTGCTATCATGGATCAATTTTTTTTTTTTAATGTTTATTAAAAAAAAAACCATAAGAAGGAAATAAAAAGTATTTTATAATAATGAAAAGAGAGAGTCATGACCTGAAATCACACTCATATACGCAGGAAGAAGTGAAAGGGAGGGAGAAATAGTTATATTTAGAACATTTAAACTACTTTGTGCACTCAGAGGGCAGGACGAGAGAACGTTGGCCTAACTAAAACAACAGAATCACATGCCAGGCCAATATCTGCGTAATTTAAGAAAAAAAAAAAATCTGATGTGAACCACATCACATGACTTGTACTGCAGTCAGTACACTTAAAATTCACAAATTATCTGCAAACCTAGAATTTTTACTCAGTTTCTCTAAACATGGAAGTTTATTAAACCTAATATAAATATAGTGATGGAGGGAGGTACATACTGATTTACAAAAAAAAAGCAGGTAGCACATGTATATGATTATGATTACAGCGACTTCCCCCCAAATCGTAATTGAAATCCCACGTCCCAGATTCTGAATCCCCCAAAAAATCAATTTTTCCAGAAAAATTTATGAAATACAAGGGATAAGTATCCTATGAAGGATAAGTATATCTGTGAAATTAGCATACCAAATTTAAAGAAAATCATTAGAGTTGTTTTCGAGAAATTCTAAAAGCTTAAAAACTTAATCTAAGCCGGTTAACAGATTTTCTTCAAATTTAGAATTCCACCTGTGAGAGAACCATACACTATACTGAACTGGCAGTTTTCCCAGTACTTACCCATTAAAAATCAACTTTTGTGGGAAAACCTTACAAAAAATTATAGGCATTTATATACGCAGATAGTATTTGAAGTTTAAAGAAAATCATTGGGGCTAGTTTCAAGAAAATCGCGAAAAAACTATTAGTAAAGTCAACACTTCCGGCTGAAGTTTTACCGAAACCTTCATATCAAATGCAGTGGTGATATTTAAAAGAAATATTAACTGTGAACTTTCCACAACTTTTTGGGGGTACATTTTATTGTTCATACATACAAATACACTCACTTGCGTACAAACATTTTTTTCTTGCTCAGAGTAATCTGCAAATATGTATTTGCGTTTTTAAAACTCGATCTTGATAATTTGACACAGTCGCAATACTTTCCCTTAAAGTAGTAAGAGAAAAATAAAATAAAAAACTGTCAACTGCTGATTAAAAATTATTATGATTACAGATACATTAAAAAGAAATTAAAAAAAAAAAATCAGTAAATCAAAATAAAAATAACGAAATGATATAATAGTGAAAGGCAGTGTGTTTTTATGAAGGAAAAGTAGGTTGGAAGTGGAAGACCACCTGTTGTGTTAAGAAGTGAGTGCTACGGCTGCGAGGTACAAGGTTCACTGTCAAGGGCGTACTTTTTTTGGAGTGTGCATAGTCTTTACAGTTTTCAAAATAGACAAAAATAATTATTATCTTATTGTTTAAAAAAAAAAAAAAGAATATTTTTTTAATTTAAATACAAAGCGTATTTTTTGTTTTAATTTAAAATTCAAATACATTAATATTATGAGAAATATATTAATAAATGGAATGGAAAAGTGTTTCATTAAAACTAATGAAGATAGGTTAAAAATTAGTCTCATAAATGTATCAGCCAAATATTCTTTCATTAAAATTTCTTGATTCATAGCTTCATAAACCGGTTAAGGTTTTACCAACTTGAGTCATCCCTTCTCTTGGCCTAATTTTTACGTTAATCTGAAGGTAGTTAGTTGCAACAGCGCCCTCAAGAGTGATTCTTATATCTTTAACTAATGGTGAGTACAGTAGATCTTTAAAGCAACTGCTCAAAAAAAATGTAGGCTCTGTAGAAATGTATTAATAAAAGGTTATTTATTTGTCACCTTAAGGGAAAAATACTTGGAGCTTCACAAATCTCTTCATGACGAAAAAGTTAGAGAAGAAATTATACTAAATGATGTGAATAGAAGAAATATCCGGGGAAAAAAAGTTGTTGGAGAAACTCTTGTGATCGAAAACCGCAGAACGCCTGGCAATGAGTTCGACCCAGGGAAGCAGTCTATGATGAAAAAAACATGAATTGCAGGTTAGATAAGGGTTTAGCGATTGATTAGTTATAGTGATGAGTGAATTTGTAGCGGCCTTTTGTTGTAACAACAGCTAGATGAATTAACTGAAACATTTGTTCAAACTGAATATATCAAGTAATTAAGTACTAGATAAATGGGAAAATATCTATCATGACGTGATAGTACTTATTAAACAAATTTGGGGAAGATTTATTTTCCAACATATGTGGGTACTAGCGCCAAATGGAGCCTTCTTAGGCTCCCTCTCCTTAGAGCAGCAGTAAGAGCAGAAATTCTTAGGCAGCAGGATTGAACTAAAGGCCTTCAAGTTTTAATCCATTACGCTACCACTGAGCTAATCCTGCCCTTAAAATAAAGTTTATTCTGCATTTTTTTTTTATAAATAATTTATAATAGAAATAATTATAAATTACAATTTTTAACAATGAAAAACGCAAACCGAGGCACAACCTTCAATGAGTTTGAGAACATAAAACAAAATCTTTGTTTTACCAATAACAAAAAAAAAAAACTAGTATGCACTGCACCAATAATTGTAAAACATTTTTTCGTGGTTTATAATTAAGTGTATAAAATATTACTCCTTAAAGACAAAATCTGTGGACTTCGACTATACACCGAAAAAACTAACACAAAATACAACTCTATGGACATAACCGGCATTTCAGTCTTCATCCTAACCACTTATTTTTTTAATTAACTTAACTTATTTACCAATTTCACTCCATTCTCTTAGTGCTCAAAAGAGAATATTGTAATAATAGATTTGCGAATTGGGTTTTTATCTGAAATACATATTCTGAGGTCATCTGAGAGTAAATAAAAAAAAAATTAAAGGCGCGTCACCATCTAAGTTCTACGGAGCCCGGAGCCTTCTCAGTGTGAGCGCCCACGCAATGTTCTCTCGTAACAGACAACACAGCCATCACGACAACAAGAGGCTCCTAGGACGAGTAAATCTAGGAGGAGCTACTGTTGTACTCTAACACAGTACCTTTGTGTTACAAATCTAGTAAACCCCTCCTCTAAACCCCTATGTGTGCAACAACATAATTCTAAAACGAAAGCTCGAAGAAAATCCAAACAAAATTAATCAATTAGATTGTGAGGACTGCTGTCCAGAAAATGTTATTTAAGTTATTCGTATCATTTTTTTTTTTTTTTTTTTAATGTGATAATATGATAATCAAGAAATGGTTTTCTTAAAAAGAGAGATGTGGTTTCCATAAGGCACTTGTTATGAATATCAATGAAATAAAATAAATAATCGAAACAATTTATCAAACATTAATCTTCAAATAATTCTTGAAAAATAATTCAAACAGATGATTTCTTTTAGTTTTAAATGTATAGGAAATACTAAAATTAATAAACGTTCAACAGAAATAGAATAGTATTTTTTTTTTAAGTTGTTTTTTGTAGCGTAGGCAGTATCATTTATAAATAGAATTCTTATATCCTACAGCCTACAACAGATTTCAGTCCCAAGATAGTTCACATCTAAATTATAGTATTATAATTTATTTTTCTACTTGTTACTAGCAAAACGTAGTTAAATTGAAAATATTTCGTTGTAGAGCCCTAAGATTAAAGAACTTTAGTTTGATAGATTCAACAATTTTTTTTGTCATTATTCTAATTGACAAAAAAAAATCTTTAAAGCTGGAATTTTTACTAAATATTAAATGAATCTCAATATGAGATAGGTAATGGAACCATTCTCACAATGAAATATCAGAGAGAAAAATAATTGCAAGAGTACCCCAAATCCTTCCAAAAATAAATTTTCTTTCAAAAATCTTCTAAATAAATCTGATAAATTTAAATCAAACTCGGAATTTTGACAACATATTTAATTCTAATTAATATTATTTAGATGAAGAAATTGTATAATAATCTAATCCAGCACCTCTGGAGGTAAACATTACTTCCATCTCTTTTTTAAAGCCCCCTTAAATGAATTATCCTGGAAAAATGTTTCAAAGAAAAGTGGTAGCTCTCAATATGTGTAGTTGATATAACTAAGTTTAAAGAAACTCGTTGGAGTCGTTTTAGAGAAAATTGCAAAACTGAAAAATGAATTGAGTAATGTGGTACTTCCGGTTGAGGAAGTTTGACAGATTACTTGCAGTCGGAATGTCAAGTTTGAATTCTCTGTGATTTTTCGTTTTTGAGCTATGCTGTCTTCACAGATATATGTATTTATCTGTGTGATATAGATATATATCTGTATACAGATCTCTCTCTCTCTTCACCACACACACCACACACACACACACACACCTTCTTTTTTAACTCAGTAAAACTGAAATTTTTTGTGAACAGAAAACGCGTATATCTGGTGAAAACCCGATATCGAAAATTTCGTACGATCTTAATACTTTCTTTACCCTTAATGATGTCTGACTCATGTGGTACGCAGTAATTTCGTCCCTTGTGTATTGAAATTATAAAAAAAAACTCAATAAAGCTAATTCCTAGTTTCAGGCTGAGCTAAAACCAAAGAGAAATTAAATTAGTAAAATAAATCCGCTGAAATCGTTTTTTAGAAAACCACGGAAACGGAACTTTCTGACCGAACTTTTTCATCGAATCCAGTGAAAACTTAAAATCTAAAAGGGAACGTCAAGTTTGACATCATACGTTTCCGTTTTTGAATTATTTTTTCCAAACACTAAACAACATACATAGTGTCTCACATATAACACACATCTCTTAAAATCTTTTATGCTCAGGGACCTCAAAACATATATTTCGGTGAAACTCAATTTCACAAATCTGACACAAATGCGATATTTCTTCTTGCAGCTGTAAGCTAAAGTAAAAATGTAATAGATGAGGTATCAAAACAAATTCTCTTTACTAAAAATATTGTAGTAAATTAAAACATAAAATCATCGCATATTACAAATTAAATATTGTTTATGGTGTTTGTTCATATTAATTAAATTTTTAATTTTTTATATCTAAACAAGTCCTATGAGATATCAAAATGTAGCTAAGATAGAAATATGAACCAACTCACGAACTTGCTCTGTTGGTGGGGAGACATGTATTGATTGTTTTCCTGGCTAACTAGGGCACCACAGCAATGTCTTCACTATAATATGTGCGCTACCATATATTCTAAATCTTATGTTTATATCAATTTCCATTAATAATTTTAATACATTCTCTAAGTTAATTAGAAAATTCCTTATAATTACAACAATAACTGCACATTTTACGATTAAATGGGCGATATATGATTTTTCAGGAGTTTCGTACAATTAAGAAATCCGAAAGTAATATTTAACAGTAAATTCAAAAGAAAAAAAAACATATTAAAAATAAATGTTCTGCTACTCAAATTTATTATATGTAAGCAAAAAATATATAGTTCCTTATTTATCAGCCATACTTGTTAGTTTTTAAGCGACATAAAGCATATTTATCTTTTCTATACTCTTAAATGAAATTTAAACTTTCGACAGTAAGAAAGTGCGATATGCAAGTTCAAAAATATAGAATTTTTTGAAAATTAAAAATTAGGTAAAAGTTCTAGAACCAACTATACAGATATCAGCCCCGCTCTGGGGCAGGCAACCCGGATATTTGTTCAGGGCGCCATTTTGGCTCTGTGTGAGAAAAATAGTGATGTGTTAAATACTCATTCCCTTAGCTCTCTACAGAATTTGATACTTTACTCTGACGATGGATGAAAGTCCGAAATCGATCAGGAACAACAAAAACATACAAGCTACGACGGATAAAATCCCCGATGTTATCCAGCATTGCGGACCATCCATATATTCAATAAAGAATTTCTATTCAATTTTTTTCACATATGGATTTTTTCGTTCGCTAAAAATTTACAGTGCGTAGCATATTTTTTTTACTGTTTATGCCTAAAAGCTAAAAATATTTACACTGCTACTGAAAAATTAACGCAGAATTTGTAAAGGACGAAGCTTGAAATTGTTTGAACATGCATATACTTCTCTGAGCATAATAGCATTAGTATGCGAGCAGAGCGCTGCTTCAGCTGTGTTTGAACATGCATAGACTTGCTTTTAAATATATATATATTCTTAAGGGGCGGCAATTTGTCTTTTTGTCCGGAGTGACGTAACCGCTAGAAAGGGCGCTGAGATATCTGATTTAGATGTAACGCAATGATACCATTCCTTATGCATTGACAAAAAAAAGAAACTAAATAAAGCTAATTTCTAGTTTCAAGCGGAACATAAAGAAAATAAGACCCCAAAAGATCAGAAAAAAATAAGAAGAAATGGTATTATGATTATTTATCAAAAGTGAAAAAATAAGAAATAAAGAAAACGAATATAGAACTTAATTCGTGATCACAGTAATATGCTGCAAATTGCAACATAAAAAATATACATCCCAACTTTATAAAGCAAGGAGAAATATCAACCCAAAAAATAATAAAATTGACAAATAGAATATGAAATAAGGTTGATAATTATTTTATTTAAATTATCGTATAGTGGTAAGATTTAAAAAAAAAAAAAATTCTTAAAGTTATTTGAAAATAAATACAGAAATAAAGATCTGGTATTTTATCCATAGTAGCATGCATTTTTTTGTTATTCCTGACCGGTTTCGGATTTTCATCCATCATCAGAGAAAAGTTATCAAATTCGTGTGGAGTTCCCTTAGCTCTTTACAGAATTTGCTACTTTACTCCGACGATGGATGAAAGTCCGAAACCGATCAGGAACAACAAAAACATACAAGCTACGACGGAAAAATCCTAGATGCTATCCAGCATTGCGGACCCATCCATATATTAAAATAAATAAAGAATTTCTATTCCATTTTTCCAGCAATGAAATTGTTTAAATACCTCAAAAGCAACAGCTCATTATTGAAATTACAAAAGATCATTAATGAGACTTATTTTTATAGTATTTCATTATTATCAGTAAACAGATTATTCAATCAATATCGTATGTACAAATCATTCTTCTATTTAAAAAAAGATAATAATAAAAAACGGAAAAATTTGGCGAATAAGATTAAGAACTTATCTAACAATACCAAGTTATACTACTACACATGTCTAAAGTAAATGCAGTTTATGAAAGGTCAGAATATCAACGAAAATTCCAATATTAGAACCGAGAGTCAAGGCAGTAGGAATTTTTCGTCGAAACATGTTAAGAAACCAAGCAGCTTCTATATTAATGTATAACATTGTTTATTTCTACCCAGGCTTAATAGCTCACAGATACATCTTTCATTGAAAACAATAATCTGTGAGAGTTTTTTAGTTGACTTTTATTTTATTGTAATTTAGTTTTATTATTGTGGTACAGGTCTGTTAGAATGAATCTTTCTAACAGACCTATACCACAATAATAAAAAAGTACAATTATAATAAAAATAATAATAATATAAATCTTCAGAATAGAAAAAGCGAAAAAAAGGATTACAAAAATTGCTTAATTTAAAAAAAAATTCAAGAAAACTTAAAATTCTAACCTATAAAATAATGAAACCATAAATATATTAAGTTTTGTCTTTGACAAATAGTTCGCAAACTATATGGACACTGATAAGAATGATAAAAAAAAGAAATAAAACAATAAAACCCTAATAAAATAAAAAATTGTTAAAGAAATGGACGACCATGCCATCTATGAACTAATTCCTGAACTAACTAATACAACCATCAAATCTACATCAGTGCAATGACCTGCACACAGACACAGACAATACAATGCCCTCTTTTCAAGGTAGGCCGGTAATAGCAGCCCCAGTTACTTTACTACTACCGAACCTTGGCCGTAAAAAAGAAGTTACCTTAACTCTTTATTTTTTTTTAAACGCTGATTATATAAACAATAGATTTTATGTATAAACAGTATATATACTGTATCAAAAATAACAAATCTGGCTTAAAAGCAAATGGAATACTAGTAATTTTAGTTTTGACTTTAGTCTTCATACGCTTGAAGACGATTCGCAGAAAACATATAAACAAAGTATATATACCTACTAATGAAATAAGTGTATTAAAACATCGTAACTTATCAAAATTGAAATCACTTACCACTGGAATGCATTGTAATGAAAGTACACCAATCCTTGGCCATACAAGAAACACGGATCTTTCCAATGATCAGGTTTCAATTTGAAAAATTTCTGATAAGCCGACATTGCTGCAAAGGATAAATAAAACATTCATTCAAAACAATAAATTGTGATTTTAAAATTTAGATGTGGAAACTTTTTAAGCCACATTTATTTATTATCATTTATTATCTAAATTTATCACTTAATTCAAGAAAAAAGGGTGTATTCTTCAAAACTGTAAACGTGGCTGAAATCAATTATTTTAAAATAAGTACAATGCTTACTCAGCGTTCTATTCTTCCACATAATACATTTATACATCATTTTACGCTATATAGCTTGTTACAAATAAAAATTATAATGCTCTCTCAATTCATTAAAAACATATCATATTAAAGATTTTTTTACATTAATTTGGACGCAGTACAGGTTATTGTTAATTTTCTTAAAAAAAAAAAAATTGTTTATTCAATCTTAAAATCAAATAATGCATTACTGATAAATTTAATAGAATTATTTCTTAAAATTAAATTGTGATAAAGCTAGTAATAAAAACATTTGTTACCTTTAGCATAATCTTCCAACAACAAATGAAAGTGTCCAAGCTTGCAATAAGTCTTAGGATCTATATCTACAAAATCTTTTATAGTATTGTCATTGCTTTCTTCTTTACCTAATTCTTTCTTCCGTTCTTTCTCTTCCTGAGCTTGCATAAGCATACGCTCCAAATATTTTACAGCCTATAAAAATATACAAATAACAATCTTTGTAAATGAGCATAAAAAACAAATTATTCTTTTTTTTCCTTTTTTTTTCAATCGCTGACTTTTGAAATAAATATGGATTTTTTTTAACATTTCTTCATTTTTGAAACTAACTAGACATAATGCCATGAATACTTACTCTTATTTTTAGCAATACTAAAACCATAATGGATATACCCAGCAGTGACATTCAGCAGATACCTGTTGATAAACATTTCAAGCGTCTCCGGACCGGTGGTTTAAAATTGTATTAACATCAATAATTTTTTGTCATTGCAATTAATATAACATTAATAATTTAATAATTAGTTGTAATATTTCTAAAATGAAATTGTATTTTAATTTTAATTTTTTTTTTTTCGGGCTCATCGACGACTTATGGCCATTAGCGCCTTGAATTTTAAATATTATTGCAGTTAATTCTGTCGATGCTGAAAGCGGGTTAAGTAATATAAACAGCATAATTTTTTTTTAATGATTTCCTCAATACTGAGGTTATCCTCAACGAAAAGCTACATAAATAATATTAAAAGAAATCTCTGTTAATAGAGATAACAAATAATTTAATTACCTTGTAATTTAATAGGGAAAACAGTAGAAGACTAACGCAGTTCCGTATATTAAAGCCTGGTTGTGAATAGAGCCTCACTTTAGTAGGCAACAAACGAGTAAAAGAATATACTTTGCAATAAATTAATGTTTGGTTGTTTATCGGCCGTTAGAGTATATATTCTTAAAATTCGTGAAGTTCGGCTTCAAGTTTTGGCAAGAATTCATCTTTTTTTTTTACTTCTGGCCGAACCTCACGAATTTTAACAATTCAACTTGCAAATAAATAGTCAATCTAATCTAATATGGAATTAGTGGCCTCCCTTTAGAGAAGATGCATTTAGGCCACCGATGGACCAGTTGGGCTTCCGGTTATTATCATAGCACATCAATCTAGCGTCATTTAAAAATGCTAGAGCAGAGGCGAGAGAGATCTCGCTTAGGATAAGGAAACTTTTAGGATAGTTTAAGATATTATAATTCTAATGTGACTAATTAAAAATAAATAAATGCTTAAAAAGATATTTTTCATAGCAACTAAACACGCCTTAAAATGTATAAATGATATGGTTAACTTGATAAGTTGGTTATTATTAATAATAACCTAATAAGATAAGCGTACCGGTTGTTATATATTTTGAATATCGCCCCCTGGATATACCTGTGGAACTTCACCATCACATAACCAATGAGGAGATATGGCAAAGCATATGAAAGAAATACAGTTAAGTACTTCTATCTATTAATGCTTGAACTTATTTTACAAAAGAAAATCACAAAAATTAAGATCTAGCGGTCCGCGGAGAATGTTATTGTTAGAATCTCCGGGTTGGTAGAGTATATCAACCTAATATCTGCATCAAAAGTCAGAGTCAAAAAAAAAAATAGGAATCCTACGTAAAGATAAAGATTTAACTTAAATAGGCAAATTTATAATGTTCTCTCTGAGTTACAGTTGCTTGCAGGAAAGTTTTGAACATGTTTCTGTCATGTAAAATACACTAAAAATCTTGAGTATATGCGTTGGAACCGCGTTCGTAAAAAACACTTTCGGTTTAAAATCTCCACAGCATTCATATCCTAGCAAAATGGTTAAAAATGTCGGGCACATTCTCAATCCAAAGGCTCAGTATTTCATATATTCTCGATAAAAGTGGAAGCCTTCAAAGGTCATCTCATGCCTTTTCTATTCTCCCTATCATATTTTAATTATGTCGAAATTATCATATCAAAAATGTCCTTATTAACAAAAACTTTATCAGGAAGTGTGAGACAAAATATGGCTTTAAATTAATCTATCTCTTTATTCAAAAATTGTAATAGAATTTCAAAACAAAATTTAAAACAAAGAAAAAAAACAATTAAAAATCCTAATTTAAACAGCTTCCTAAAGTTTTTATGTTTTAATAAATAATATAAATTTATTCTAAAACATATAATGAACAAAGTTAATTTTTCATAAATTATATTTAAAATTTATAGTAAATTTATGCATTAATTATCAGATATGAATGAAAAATGATACCTTCAAGACCAATTCTTTTTTCTTGCTTTCTTCCGGTGCATTTAACTTTAGGAATCCAAACTGCCGGCTAAGAAAAAGAAAATAAAATTAATTTGCTATCGTCACGTCAATAAGTATAATTTACAGAAATATTTTTTAGATACTTTTATTAGTTAGTTATATTATTTTAGTTATAGGTAATCGTAAGTAAAAAATAATAATAATAAATTCTGAAGTTAATTTATAATTTACTGAATTGAGGGTATTTGACAATTTTTCCATTGTAAAAATTTCAAATCAGAATTAAAGTAAAACCCACGGCGCACTGAATATTATTTAGTTCTAACAAAGATGCCTACAAAATAATTTATAACTTGATTTAAGTGTAGGCAGAAATTAAAAGAAGAATGAAATAACAAAATATAACAAACGTAAGTTTTCCTAGTTTAAGTATATTGTTTAATGACAAATTTTAAAAGCGATTAGTAAAATAAAGATTCGGATATCCCTAGATTACAGGGAAAAATATATTGTTAAAGCATTTAAGAGGTCAACGGGACGAAATTACTGGATACAAAAGAAACTTATTAATAACTGCTTAAATGAAAATGCCAAAAAAACAAGTGCATTTACCTGCGACATTATATGGCTATTTTATTTTAAAGTAGAGAACTCATTTACCTGTCAAGCTCAGATAACACTTGTAGTTCTTGAGGGGTCAAATTTAGTTCATCTACTTCCTGAGCCATATTTAGGTTAAGTTATAGATCACGTTTTGCTCTACTCATTTTAATGGACAATATCCACTTTTCTAAATTATCCAAATTGAAAAACCACATAACGTTCCACTATTTTCAAAGATTATAAAAATTCAAGCAGTTTGTTAAATCAACAATGATAAACACTGCTTTGGCAACAGCTGAATTACAAATATAACTGAAATTTTGAATACCGACAATAAAGTTATCTTCAATAGTAACCATTACTATTTCACAACACAAGTAAGACAGTGACCTACAGAAAATTCACTGAAGACACACTTAACGACATGGACAACCACTATCTTTCACAACAAACTACTTAGTATTCATTCTTAAAGAGAGATGCCGCTAGTTACAAGTAAAATTTAAGGTAAAATTTAAAACCAAATAAAAATAATTTATTACAATTCAGAAAATATTAATGTAATAAAGTAATAAATTTTGGTAGAAAAAATTTACATTTTAAACATTTATTTACCGGCTATGAAAAAAGTCAATTACTGAGATCTAGTAGTCTCTGCAAAAGCTGTTGTTAGCGAGTTTGATCTGGTCACAATCTCATTCAATACTGAAGTATTTGTTTTAACCTTTCCAATGAATCGGTAGTTTTTAATAATTTTATTTATATCCGTGGCTCCGGCCGTGATATGCAATCATATGTCCAGTTTAACTAGAACAAGGGTCCTTGAGGCGCAAGGCGAAGATTGTGAAAACAGTGTGAAACGAAAAAGGAATTCTACCAGTAATCCAGAAAAATTTTGCAAAAAAAATAAAGTAGAAGAGAACATGACGGATACAACGAAACAGAAAAGGGCAAATTTTTCAGCGTTAACTCCGACTTCGAACGGTGTAAATAGAACTCCATCAATAGTCAGTTTAAAGCCTGGTGCGGCAAAAAAATTGACAATAAAAAATTTGAAAGGTAACTATAATTTTGTATCACTTATTGGTATGAGTTGATTTTTTCGATTTTAAATATTTATAAGGATATGATATAATTTGTAATCCAAAATACTTAATACTTTATAATTTTATTCTATCGCACATAATCTCTTGTCAAACGTCAGTAACATATTTGCGACTAAACTAGCACAACTAAAGGAGCATCTGAAGTAATTTATTTACTTAGAATTAGTACAGCTTTCGACGGTTTACTAGGGTAGTGTACTAACATTTTATCAGTTGCCTCCACATCCATATGTCAAAAGATACTAGTTTAGAATTTTGTTAAAAGAAATCTTCCATTTATTTTTAACAATTATCTTTCTAACATTAAAGTAGTATACATGGAAAAAATGGATTCCTTTTCCAACAGAAATGCATTTATAATTATTTCATTTGTTATTAATCCAGTTTTTAGATAAATAGCTGTTAGTTTTGCATGTTGTAGCACACGTGACACTTAGAATTTATATTTTTCTTCTTTTATATCATTTAAAAGAGTTCGCATGATTAATTTATATTTAGCTAAGAAATTGGCATGACTACTCTTAAAGGTTAATATTTTAAACGAATCGTAATCAAATTTATTAAATAGAGATAAATTCGCAAAAATTATACAGAATTTGATTTTTTAAAATCAGGTATTACGATTGAACTCTAAGAGAGTAGCTTTTAAAGCATTTGATACTGAAAACAAAATTTTCAACTTGATAAGAAGTTTTAGTAAAAGTATCAATTTCTTTTTTTAAGTTATGCGTTAAAGTATAATATAGAAAAGTTGGCATTGGTTTCATTAAAATGTATTTATTTGATAAAATGCAACAAATATTCAAAGTAAATTCATTTTACATTTTGATGCATTTGGTTTTTCAATCTTTGCGTATATCTAATGAAAAAAATGCTTTAAATATTGAATCGTCACAAATTTTGGAATTCAGCTGTCAACTCAGTTTATATGGAAATTAGTTACCTTTTTAAGATTTTACTGTGTATATATTATATAATAAAGTTGTTTGTTGGTAAATATTTTAAAATATCAGTTCAGATTTTTTTTTGTTTTTCTGTTGTAACAAAATGAACAACTGCGATCATAACAGTTTTTTAAGAGCTACTTACATTGCGCTTGCATTTTAATTACTTTTTATTATTATATTATTATTAGTAAATAAGAAAGAAGGAATTTTTTACTAGTTTTGAAACGTTCTTGACATATTTCTTGGAAATTACGTGGTAACCTAATACGTACCTTCCTCGAACCTCTAACCTAGTAATCTAGCGAAATTTTTATTATTAATTTTAGGATTTTATAATTTATATATGAAATATTTTAATACATTATTTTTTTTAAATATAAATGATTTATTGACATAAAAGGTCTCTTGATGTTGTAATTTTGGGGAGCCGATTCTTAAGCGTTTGCTTTTCTCATTTATGAAGATTCTTGCATATTAATCTGAGCAAAAATTTAAATATTCCATTTTGACAAGCTGTTTAGGAATTTTTTTGTTGATATGTTTTAACATTACTTTTCATTTAATACCATGCAAATTTTCTTTTTTATCGCCAAACTTTGGATACTTCCATCCAACAATGACTGCATTATTAACACATTATACTTACCAATGAATTATTTCTTTTATTCTGTAAGATAGGAGCTGGCATTGAATGAATTAATAAGACTAGCTTGTTTGTAAAGTGAAAATATGTATTTTCATCTGTAACTAGTATTTATGGCGTTCATTTCCTAAATAAGTTATTTTTCATACTTTTCCAAAGGAAATTATCTGAGAGATTTAAAGCTAGTCTATCATATTTAACTAAAATCCAGTTTGAATCTTATGATTAAGTTCTCAAGATTGTTAAAATCTTAAAGGAAAAAACAGATTATCTGACATTTAACTTTAAAACGTCTTTTTCTTTTTGTCGTGTTGTTGTTGTAATTGGATAACCCTTACCTTTTTCTTATTTGTAAATACTTTACCAAAAGCTGATTATTTTTAATTAAAATTTTTGTTTCTGTTTAGAGAAACCTCGACTTCCTGAGAACTATCAGGAAGAGACATGGGATAGGCTTGCAGAAGCAGTAGTTGCTATTCAAACGTCTAGGTCAATAGAATATAGTTTAGAAGACTTATATCAGGCTGTGCAAAATATGTGCAATCATAATATGGCTTCCACAACTTATACTAGCCTCACAAGTATGTATTGAAGAGTAAAACCCCTATTTCCTTATTTAGTATAAGTAATGTAAACTTTAAAAAAGTAAATCCCGTTGTCAGTTTATTTATATGTTGTAAAAAATATCCATCTTTATCGAATCTTTAACAATCTGATATTTCTAGATCTCACTGAGAAACATGTAAGGGCAAATATTGAAGAATTTACTGGAAATTCCATGGACCGTTTAGTATTTTTAAAGAAAATGAATGATTGTTGGCAATCACATTGTCGACAGATGATAATGATACGTAGCATATTTCTTTATTTGGACCGTACTTATGTTCTCCAACGTTCATCAGTAAATTCTATTTGGTAAATTTAGGGACAGAATATATATACTTTATATAATTAAAATTTGAATATTTCTAAACTGATTTCTATTATTTAGGGATATGGGCCTTGAATTATTCAGGCATCACATTGTTATGAACAGTTTGGTACAAACAAGAATAGTTGATGGCTTGTTAATGCTAATTGAAAAAGAAAGGCAAGGTGATGCTGTCGATCGTACTCTACTTAAATCATTGCTTAGAATGTTGTCTGATCTACAAATATACCGCGATGCCTTTGAATCTAAGTAAGCCCAGCTTTATTATGATTATTTTAATGATGATTTATTTATAAGCACTCCCCGAAGAGAGACAGTAGACTACTTCTTCAGGAATCTTGGAATCTCTGCGGTTTCCCAGCTAACAGCAATAAGAATACTTACTCCTTCTTCCTAACCTACAACATATTGCATGTTACGATTGCTTGGTATAACATACCTAAAAGGCATTATTATTATTATTCGTCTGTGGACATACCCATCGTGCCCGTATATCCCCCGAAAAAAAACTGGGTCTAGAACAAAAATTCAGACCCGGGTCTAACCCATCTAACAAACAGCACAATAACCTTAAACAGAAATAGCTTAAGCTCTTTCATAGACATTCTGTTCCGATCAAAGGTCTTGAACCAAATTTCCTCGAATCCCAAGCTATCTATCATAATGTGGATGGGTGTTTCCCCCACTGTGTCACAACTACGAAAGGGATCTGGCGTGAGCCCCATTACGTAGAAGTGTCTTCTTAAACCACACTGCCCAGTAAGGGATCCTACTAGACGTCTGAGAGAGATCTGTGAAAGACACAGCAACATCTCACTAATAGCTTGAGCATCTTAGACTGCCGACAACCCATTGAGCTAATCCACAGGGATGAATGCTGTGAAGCTATCCATGACTGCATCAGGTTTGTGCCTAAATACACACCAACATCAGGCTCGGGACCAATGAAAGGGAGAGAGGTGCCTAATTTGGGAAACCTATCCACCTCCTCATTCTCAGAAGTACAACCTCCTCAATTCCCAGGCTAGGAGTACAATCCAAATGGCATTCTCTAGCATAGGTGTTCCTTAAGAAGTCTGAAAGAAATGGCCTATTGAGCTATCGATGAGCAAAGTAGTTAAAGATGCAATAATGTCTAAACTTCAGGTAGAATTCCTTATGTCAAAGAAAGAAATTCTTTTGGACATTTGTCAGGAAATGCCTCCTTAGAGTCTGAACTATAGGAAAAAATTATTCAATTTTTAAAAAAGCGTTCAACGTAGAAAAAAAACTCTATGCAACACTCCAATGACTATCTTACTACATCTCACCACTAGGTTTAGCCGTCCAATTTTTACTTTCTCTTTTTTCAAAATAGTCATACTGTAATATTATATAGAAGTTCCTATTCAGTTTAAAGGGGGGGGAAGTTCAGTGTTCCCTACAAAAATAAATTATCCCTGAAAATGTTTGAAATAAGAAGTTAATGGTATATCAAATTTAAAGAAAGCAACAGAAAGTCGAGTCCTATGGAAAAGAAAAGTATGAAATTACTTGTGAGGGAAACCTCCACATCAACCTTCAAATTGATTTTTCTCGGAAAAATGATCAAATATAAGTGATACGCCTACTTGTGGTATGCATGTGCAAGTTTAAAGAGAATTTGTTGGGCCCTATAAAGAAAACTGAGGAATTTGTATTTGGCATTATCTTCGCAATGATGATATCGTATCTAAGTTATATTATTCATCACTCTACTCCACATCGAGAGAGAGAGAGAGAGAGAGAAAACGTGAAAATACTTCTTTTCGAACTCACGAGTATTTTAAAACATGTATTTTCAGTGAAAACTGAATTTCAGTAGCTTGAGATTGCAATATTTCCCCTTTTTAGAGAAAGTAAAAACACATTGATATAAACGTTGAGACTAATTTTTTTTTTTTTCCCGAAGATTTGGTATCTAATGACTTCTTGGACCTCCGGCCTTTCATGCAATAAGAGTCTTCAGAGTTGAGGGAAAATGACATCTACTGTTATTTCGGTTGAAATACACTAAATTTAGAAATCTTTTATCTTTGAAGATAAATCCTTGCAATTGGGAAGTTGAGTACAAAAGTTATTTCTTTATAACTTTCATTCAAAAGCAATTTTTGGAAAGGTTGACTGGTTCTTACTTGAATCGAAAAACAGCAACATAAAAAAACAGTTTTTGAAACATTTGCGCGATAACTCTTTGAAGAGAGATTTTCTGGCAAATCTTCCTGATTTTTTTTCTTCTGAAATTTGGCTGTTTAAGCATAAAACACGATATTCTTTATATGAAAACGGTTAGGAGCCACACAACTTCACAGAATGACACGCACTTCTTTACTTGTAAAGACTACTAAGTACCAAAACTCAAACATGCAAGAAAGCCACAATAGATATGATTAAACTGTCGATGCCCTTTATAATCTTCATTTAATATAAGAATGTTTACACTATAGGGAAACATCAGTGAATGCATTACTCTAGATAATTGTTATGTTCTTCAGGTTCCTCCAAGCAACTGAAAGGCTTTATGGTGCTGAAGGTCAAAAATTAATTTTAGAACAAGAAGTACCTGAATATTTGCATCATGTTGAAAAGAGATTGGATGAAGAATATGAACGGCTATTGCATTATCTTGATCCATCCACTAAATGGTCTTTGATTCATACAGTGGAAAAACAATTATTAAGTGAACATCTTACAACTATACTTCATAAAGGACTTGATTCCCTTTTGGACGAAAATAGAGTCACTGATTTAACATTATTATATAATTTATTTACACGTGTTAAGAAAGGGCTAGTAGAACTATGTGCCATGTTCAATGCATATATTAAGGTAAAAGATTAGCAATTGGTTTTCTAAATTTATTGATTAAGTGAGTCTCATCGAATTTTATAGAATGTTCTTTTAGAATTAATGTTTTCTTACGTCATTTTCATTATTTATTACAGAAAAAAGGCAAAACTATTGTAATTGATCCAGAAAAAGATAAAACAATGGTTCAAGAACTGCTTGACTTCAAAGACAAAATGGATAATATTGTAAATGTTTGCTTCAAGAAAAATGAAAAATTTAGTAATAGCCTGAAAGAGGCTTTTGAACACTTTATTAATCAGCGTACGAATAAACCAGCAGAGCTGATAGGTTATTATTATTATTAGAAATAGACTTTTAATTTCAGGAGTTTTCTTAAATTTCATTTTATTTATTTATTTATTTAAGCGAAATTCGTTGATGGAAAACTTAGAGCAGGAAATAAAGAAGCAACAGAAGAAGAATTAGAGAGGTTACTTGATAAAATTATGGTTCTGTTTCGTTTCATTCATGGCAAAGATGTGTTTGAAGCTTTTTATAAGAAGGTAAAAATAGTTCAAAAATTTATTTGGCAACTTCATTTTGGAATTTTTTTTATTTTTAATTTCACACTTGTTTTTCTGTGAATTTAGGATCTTGCAAAACGCCTTTTAGTTGGAAAATCTGCTAGTGTTGATGCAGAGAAGAGTATGCTTTCCAAATTGAAACAAGAATGCGGTGGCGGGTTTACATCAAAGCTTGAAGGAATGTTCAAAGATATGGAGCTTAGTAAAGACATCAATGTTGCTTTCAAACAGGTTTAGATGATGAAAAGTTTATAATTAATTCACTCATAAAGTCTAAATAAAAAATGCAAAGATGAATAATTTCTATCTTTAAATATCTTTTTTAGTATATGAGTAATGTGAGAACTTCTTCACCAATGGAATTAACTGTAAGTATCCTAACTATGGGTTATTGGCCAACTTATCCAGTTATGGAAGTAACTGTCCCTCATGCGATGGTTCACTTCCAAAATCATTTTACAAGATTTTATCTTGGAAAACATAATGGTAGAAAATTACAATGGCAACCAACCTTAGGACATTGTGTTCTCAGAGCTGACTTTCCTCACGTAAGTCCCTTTATACAGTTGAATTTTAAAGAAAATCTTTTAATGAATCTTAACATTTTTATGTAGCATTAACTACTATAAACTATCCAAAATATTCGCTATTCAGCCATTTTATAGAAGAACTCTTATTTTTTATGCTAAACGTAATATAATTATATTTTAGGGCAAAAAAGAACTGCAAGTTTCACTTTTCCAAGCGCTTGTTTTACTTTTATTTAATGAGAGCAGTGAAATGGCATTGGAAGAGATAAAAGCAGCTACAAATATTGAGGTAAAAACATTTTATTAACATGTTAAAGTTAATTTAAATTAAATTTAGGACCACCAATAGTCAACTATTTGGGTTTAGCGTACTCACTAGCAAAGTTTATGTTGGAAAACATCTTACAGACAATTTATATAGGAAACCGCAATAAATCTTCTAGGTCGAGTGATTTTGGCATTTTAGCCAATCCCTATAAATCTAATTTCTACATACTTTCTCTCCTTCTGTATATATTTTACATGTATTACCACCATACTTATCTTCTTCTATAAGAAAGGAAAGACTTTAGTGGCGCGGGAATCCACTGGTATCTCCGGGCGCTTGCTGGGAGCATGAGCTCTCAAGAAGCGAGATCGGAGGCCGAGAAACCGAGGCTCGATAACCCACTCGGCCTTATTGAGAAGAAGAGAAGTTTCGGAAGCCTGGGTAGTTCCCAAGTTGTGGAGGAAGTTATACCTTGCCTTGAATATTTTTAGATTGTGAGCCTTCTCAAAGATCTTAATCTGGAAGAGGTGCTGTAGGTGAGTGGTCTCATCCTGGCACCGTGGGATGGCGCAATAGACCGCAGTGAACCCAAGAACTAAATGATCATCATTGAATAGAATATTTGAATTATAGCTGTAAGAGTTTAGGATGAAACGAGTTGAGGATTATTGCAGTTTTATCCTTCTTTTTTTAAAAAAAAAATAATATAGTTATGATTTATTTTTTTTTTCACATTAGGACGGAGAGTTAAGAAGGACTCTTCAGTCATTAGCTTGTGGTAAAGCTAGAGTTCTTACTAAAACGCCTAGGGGTAGAGATGTTGAAGATGGTGATAAATTCAATTTCAATACAGATTTCACGAATAAACTTTTTAGGATAAAAATTAATCAGATCCAGATGAAGGAAACGGTATTTTTATTTTCAATTTTTCTTATTTATTTATTTTTAATATATCTTTAATGGGCTATGTTAAAAACATTTTTTTATTCTTTCAATTTCAAAGACCGAAGAACAGAAAGCAACAGAAGAACGTGTATTCCAAGACAGGCAATACCAGATTGATGCGGCGATTGTAAGAATCATGAAAATGAGAAAAACTTTAGGTCATAATCTCTTAATTAGCGAGCTATATAACCAGCTAAAATTTCCTGTGAAGGTTTGTTTTTTTGGACTTTACTTTATTAAACCTGTTATGCATGGGTCAGTTAAAATAATAAATTATTTTACAGCCAGCAGATCTTAAAAAGAGGATAGAATCATTAATAGATAGAGATTATATGGAACGTGATAAAGATAATCCAAATCAGTACAATTACATGGCGTAAGGATCCCCTCTTCTTTAAGTGAATTGAAGTTTATCATTTTGTACAGTAACAATTATAATATAAATTTTAACAATTATGTATCGTCTGACGAAATTACAGTCTTTTTCTTTTTTTTACATAATTAAATGGAAGATATTCAAGGGAAACCAAACTGTTAATAATGTAATAATAGATTAAAACATAAGATGTAAAAAATAAATAAATGAATGCTTATGACAGGTTCCCGATGGTGTGCTGGACTGTTTTGTGTTAGGTCAAATTTATAATTATATATATATTTATATATATATATATATATCTGTTTAATTTATAAGGAGATTAAGAATGGAAAAGAAAAACATCTACTGTGAATAAAGAAAGCACTATTGTAATATGTAGTATATTTTTGATTCTATAGCACACCTGTCTTTATTAGTGATAACTGCGAAATAAATAGGTTAAATTTTTCATTATACGAAATAAATAAAATTAAAACAAAAGCCGCTATGTTAACAAGTGTTTATTATATTTCCCTTTTCAATTACATATGTATTAAAAGGCCTTAAAGTTTATGATGCTTTGGAGGGATCTAGTAATTTTACATATTTTTAGGAGTTACAAGCAAAATTTGAATTTTCCTTTAATTTTGTGCAATGTAAACAACATTGACATTACACTAATATAAATACTTGACACTAGCAGTCTTAAATAAACAAATGTAGTATTAACATTGTTTGTGTAAATGTGGTCGGTCGCCTCACATAGTATAAGTCTACATAATGTCAAAACCTAGTATAGGTATATAAAGCACATTAAGATTCTATGATTTTTTCTGTCGTAGCATGCTTCATTTTGCTGGTTCTGATCGGTTTTGGATTTTCATCTATCGTCAAATAATAGTTATCAAGTTTGTCTACAGAATTGACTTCAACTTTTAAGTTTCTGTCATGCACCAACATCATACTGATTGTTTGTTTTAAATATACAGAATCATTAAGTTGAAATCATCTCCAAGTACAAACTTGATAGCAATACTGATTATGGATGAGAATCCGAAACCAGTTAGAACCAGCAAGATGAACGGATAAACACGGATGTTATACAACATATTAAATCTCTTCACATTCTACAATAAAGGTAAAATCATTTCCATTAGTTACTCACAATATTTTGCAAAAAATTCTTTGTAACTCCGAAAGTTTAGGCCAAAGAATTTCGCTTGCAGCATACTTCACCATTTCGGGTCCTTTTTGGAGGTTCCACCAAGAACTTGTTTTTCAGAAAAGAGGCTAGGTTAAATTTTGGGTTATTTACAATTTGAAAAGAGAAGAAAAAGGACAACATATCTCTATTACTTGTCTCTAACATTAGGGATCTCTTGAGAGGAAATTTAACTCTCTCTTGCGCGTTTGCCCTGGTGGCGAATGGAGTAAGAGGGAAATGAGGATCTTGGATGTTGAGGGAGAAGCTGACCTGCGGGCAGCCTATCGCAACACACATATTTAGCCTCGGCTTTCTCGAGGACCCATGGGCAGGATTAGCCCATACTGTTCGATCGGCTTGGGTGGCCGCTCAGCAGGCCCCTAGGGGTTAGGAGGGGGACCTTGGGGGGGGGGGGGGGGCTGCCGGTGTGTCTCAGCCTTGGTAGGCCTGACTATGCTGCGCGTGATGACCTGCCCGATGCCTCCCGCTGTGGTCATGTTTCGCGGCAGGCTATCATCGGGTGCGGTTTGTGAATGTCTGCGGCAGGGTTCAATGCGTAGTGAATTCTTTTATCCTAAATATGGATACCTTTAAACTTTCTCGGGGGGATTTAAGGGCGGCGGAGGTCATGGAGGAAGGTATGGAGAACGCGGGGAGACAGGATGTTGAATGGGTTACACCGAAGAAAGGAAGTAAGAGGTTAAGGGGCTCACAGAGCTCCCCTCAGATAGGTCAGAGATCTGCGGTGACTGGGAAGCCAAGCGTGCTAAAGTTAGTTTCGGACTCGATCGGCATCCAGCGTGACTTGGTTAATTTTAGAGGTGCTTCTGGAAAAAAGGCGGGAAGAGGCCGCAGCTACTAGAGAGACTATCATGTCTCTGGTCAGGGGAGTGCAAGACCTGGCAGTGGTGCAGAGATACTACGCGGAGGCAGCCCGGGGGGGCTGAAGATTAGTGTGGGCCAGCGTGATGTTAGGCCGGGGTCGGTGTTTTGGTTCGTCCTCCGGAAGGAGTTCAAAACATTAAGGAGTTAGTCACGCCAAAGGAGGAGAAGCTTAGGTTAAAGAGCGTTGCAGTAGAAACTGCAACCAAAGAAGACGCAACACGTTTGGCAGCGAGCAAGATTTTAAAGGACTGTGGTTTCCAGGCAAATATACCTGGAAGGTTTGGCCCGCGAGTGATAATATACGATGTGGAGAGATGTTTGTCGGAGGAGCAGGTAATACATGCGTTATTGGAGCAAAATGAGGACTTGAAAAGTGTGTCGGATTTTCGCGACAAGTTCGGTTGAGGTTTCGTGCGGGGCCGCGGCGCGACGACTTGGTACATTGGGTAGCTAAAAGTCACGCCGGAGATTAGAGGGTTACTGCGTCAACGAGAGAGGCTATATATTAAATAGGTTCTTGCAGAGTACAGGATTTTATTGGCGCTCGACGTTGCTTCAAATATCAAATGTACGGACATGTGTCGGCTGTTTGCAGGGGCTAGTTTGTGGTCATTGCGCTGCGGAAGGGCATGCGGAGAAATCCAGCGTGTGTCCTTTATCGGCGGGCGAATAAGCCGGATGGTCAGAGGGTATCTAGCAGCATCAGGTGGCGGTGTGTCGATTATGGCATTGAGGCATAAACTACGAGTAGTACAGCTGAATGCTCATGGGTCGGTGGCGGTGGGAAATCAACTAAGGCAGAAGGTGAGTAAGCGAGTATTGACGTTCTGTTGGTTCAGGGCCACATTGTCCATCCGGGAATGTGTAGTGTTCCCCGCCCCTTTAGAGTGTTGGGAGCTCCGGCGCAAGGTAGAGTCTGGTCGTCAATTGTGGTTTGCAACTCGCAGTTGGGTTTGCTACAGCTCCCCCATCTATCTGATGAATATTTGGTTTGTGCCCAGTTGCACGGTGGTTTTGGCGTATTATACATGGTGAGCTCTATTGCAGATGTACTATCCCGATTGTGCGCTTTCTATGTAAGTTGGATGAGGTTTTGTGGGAGCATGGCTTTTAGTGCTGAATGAAGTCTCATCAAAATTCACGTTTTCGTCTCACTCGGGTGAATCTAACATAGATGTAACTGTCGCGGCCCCATCGGTAGCCCATTTTGGCTGGTCTTGGCGCATTTAGCCGGATTGGTGCACTGGTGACCACCAATGTATAGTTTTGGATGCCAAGCCGTTAGTAAAGGCGAGAAGACTGGTGGGTTTGGATCGTTTTTTTGTTATCTCGAGCTGACTGGGATGGCTTTGATGAACTCATTCCGAACGTTTGGTTGATGCTCCTTCTCACGAGTTTGCATCCTTGCAAGCTGGTGATAAGGTTTGCTATCTTACTGAGGTGGTTGTTGGGGCTGCTCGCGAATCTATTCCGGAGCGGAGGAAGATGGCTGGGGATGTTCCTTGGTGGTCGGCTAGTCTTCGAGACAAGCGGCGGGAGCGAATGTGGCTAGGCGCAGGTACCAGAGGGCGAGGCGGAGAAGTTCCTCTTCTGACTTGGTAGCTGCGGTTTGGAATGAGTACAGGCAAGCTATTCATCAAGCGAAGGAAGAGTGCTGGAACGACCTGGTTAAGTCGGAAAGTGGATCTTTCCCCTGGGGCTTAATCCAGAAACAATCAATAAAAGTACTCCAGAATTTGATCTTAGCATCGGTGGATTCAGCAGAACGTTACGGTGGGAAGACACAGTGGTTAAGGTACTGGGCGTCTTGCTGCCGGATGACTCAGAGGCTGAGGATACGCCTCTACAAAGGGACATTAGAAGGAGAAATGAACAGTATGCAAACAGTGATACAATGGAGGATTTTGATGAGGACGATATGGAGATGGCGCTAGTTAGGGTTCGGGGCCGATCAGCCCTGGGTACAAATCGGGTTACGGGTGAGATGCTTAAGCGGGTATGGCAGCTGTGTCCGCAAGTGCTTCTCGATACCTTTAACAGCTGTTTGCGGGAGGACTGTTTCCCGGAATGTTGGAAATTGGGTGAGTTTAAGTTACTCCTGAAGAATCTAGAAAGCCATTGGATAACCCAAAGTCGTATCACCCGGTATGCTTGCTTCCGGTATTGAGTAAAGTCTTCGAGAGGCTGTTCATGAATAAGTTGAATGATTTATACGCTTGAAGGGGGTCTCCGCAGGCCTCGCAGTTTGGTTTTAGGAAGGGGATGTCGACACGACTTGGTAGGGGCCGTAAATGTGCGCTCCAAATACGAGGCGGCAGTTTTTGTTGATTTTCGAAGGTGCTTTTGATCATCTTTGGTGGCCAAGCTTGCTTAGGTGCTTAAGACAGTTGAATTGCCTGGGTAACTTGTATTACCTTGAAATTCTTTTTTGGTTGGTAGGAAGGTCGTAGTAAGGTTCAAGGAAGTAGTTAAAACAGTTACTCGGGGTTGCCCTCGGGTTCTGTGAGGTGGACCTTACTTTTGGAACATGGTGTTTGACACGCTCTTGGCTCTGAATATTCCCGGTGTATGCCACAAGGTTGCCTTTGCAGATGACTGGTGGTGGAGGAAGATAGTATGACGCAGTTAGAGGAGAGGGGCGCGTTGGCTATGAAAGTGCTGGGAGATTGGAGTATGGAAAATAAGCTCAAAATTTCACCAACAAAAACCGTTGCGATGCTTATGAAGGGTGCGTTGGCTTTAAATTGGAAGCCGGTGGTTCAGTATGGGGGATATCGCACCGCCTTCGGTGGGTCCAGCAGACAAAGTACTTGGGGATAATCTTGGACATTAAGCTTAGTTTTGCCCCTCATGTGAGGTTCCTCCGGGAAAGATCAAGGCACATTGAGTATCGGCTTAGGCGGATCTCGAGAGAGGAGTTAAGCGAAGGGTTGGGTTGCGAGGGCTTTATACCGGGCGGTCCTGGTTTCCCAGGTGGTTTATTGCGCCTCAGTCTGGGCGCATAAGGTGCATCAGATCCGGATATTATAGCAGTGTCGGCAACGCAGCGCTCGTTGTTGCTCCCAATGGGAAGGTTTAGCCGCACTGTGTCGACTGAGGCTTTGCAGGTGCTGATGGGTTGCCTCCCCTTGGATCTGGAAGTGGTTAGGTCCACGGGTAGATTTTCTAAAGGGGGTCGGCCGGTGGTAAACTTGGGTAATATTAGTTTGGATATCGCCCTACCCCGAGAAGACATAGCGGTCCGGGCCCAGGGACGTAGCTTTTCGAGATTTGGATATCTTATTATTGCGGGAGTGGAATGAAAGGTGGAGGAATTCTACCAAGGGGAGGACAACGTTCTCGTTTTTGCAGGAGGTGAAGTGGGGTGTAGCATTGTTTCCGACGAACTGTTATATGCGGTTTTCACGGTTGGTCACGGGGCATGGACAGTTGAATGGGAAATGGGCAAGGATGGGTCTGATGAGGGATGGGAGCTGTAGGTGTGGACAGGAGGAGTTAAGTGAGCATGTGGTGTTGGATTGCCCACTGTATTCTGATTTGCGTCAGCGCTTGCAGAGGGAGGTTGGGTTCCACGATGCCTTGGAGAATAAGAGTCTGCCCCTGCTGCTCGAAAACAGTGCCGCGTACAGAGGTTTTAGGCGATTTGCGGAAGAAGCATTTAAAAGGAGAATGGAATGGGTCAATAGGGCTGATTGGGTAGCTCGTTTACATGTTGGAATGGAAGTAATTTATTGCTTGAATGCGGGTTTTAGGCTAGCGTTACTTATGGCCCTTAGTTTTAGGCTAGTTAGTAAGATTAGATGTAGGAATATTGAGGGGGTATGAGTGTGTATGATGAATGGAAGATAGGTTGGATAGGGTTAGGTAAGGTTCTTTGTCCCCTCAGGAATATCGAGCACTGGGGGGACCTGTAGGTTAGGATTAGCTTGGTTAAGTTCATTTCCATTGTTTCGGGGCGTCACGCTCAGCGTTAGGGGCATCATTTAGGTTAGCGATTCTATACGGGCGGTTCTGCGCGAGAGCTCAGGGACCGCCCACCCAGTGTGCCTTTTAAAAAAAAAAATATGGAACTAAAACAAATTTATTGTGGAATACACACGAATTTGCTACTACAATTATTTCAATATATCTGACAAATTTTCTTTAGCCTTGGAATTTTTATAAAACGTTTAGTGTCCTTATGCATAATGCAAGGATAATATGTATAAGATGATGTACTATAGACTTACACTTGCTTGTTCTTAGGATATAAGTATCTATCAATCCCAACAAAACTAACAGCAGTTTAGAGCAAATCTGACGTCACAGATTTAGGAAATAAGAGCCATATTGACTTAGATATCGCGCCTTCGGGCACCAATGGATAATAATGTTTTCTCAAATCCCTCCAAAATAACTTTTCCGGAAAAATAAAAAATGATGGAGTGTTATAATAAGTGAAGTTAGATTTTAATTTAAAGAAAATAGTTGGAGCCGTTTCCTTGATTTTCCCGGAAAGCTCAGACACCTATTCAGGGAAGCATTAAGACTTTATTAGGCGAAAGTGCACTGCGATCTGAATGATCTATTACTGTGTCCCCCGCAGTCTTGGTTCACTACCGGCCTCCGGCAGGAGCTATAGAAACTCCTAAGAGTAGCACTGCTAGAGTGGAACCCGGGACTTTGGCAAGGAAGTTCGGGGCGCTACCACTGAACTAATCCCTTCCCAAAGTTGCACTTCCGGTTACCGTTTATACAGATTGTTAAAATGACTTTTTCACAGACCTCTCAAAATTAATTTTCCAGAAAAAGTATTTCAAATAAACCTGGTGGGCCTGTTTTGTAGCAAAAAATTTAAAAAAAATTACTGGAGCTATTTTCGTGAAAATCTGTATCCTATTTAGGGGACCCTCAAATACGCATTTCCGATTTCGAAAATTTGACATGACGTTCCAATGGCCATGAAAAGTTTAAAATAAAAATTATATCAAAAACTTGTACTTAGGCGCAATAAATCTAGCACTTGCAATGGATTTGATTTTATATCTTTCCCTTTAATATACTTCGCGATTTCTAACATGTAAAAAATTACTTATGGAAATGCACTAAAGACTGATTCTCAAAATTTGTGTAGTTTGTGACAAAACTCAACACAAACTTGATAAATCCGACTTTGTCGAAGAGGAAAATCCGAAACTGACCAGAATTAAGGAAATCGCATGCTGAGGACGGGTTCAATCTCTGATAAAATTTTATTCCAACAAAAAATACAAAAATACATTGTTTCATTAATTTATTTATGCTTTATCATATTGAAACTTTAAAGGATTGTTTGTTGAATCCTAGAATAAACACCGCAAATTTTACAAAATTAATCCATCATGGATTTAGAAAACTAGATTCTGTTTCATTCGAAGTGTTGTAAATTTCTCTAATTCATAAAGACATCTTATTAAAACATTGAAGCTTTCTTTTCTATTGTAATTTCTTATCTAAGAAAAGAAAGAAAAGTGCAATTAAATTATTTTAAAAAATTCAGTGGTAGTTTTCATTGTTCCAGGAGTAGCTGGCAAAAACTCATTTTTTTATAAATGTATCCTTTACACCAAAGCTATGAAAATAGAATGTAATTTACATAAACATTGCGTATTTAAATATTTTACAGATTCAACAATTCATTTGTTAATTAATTTGTAAAAACAAAACACTGGAGCAAAATAATGGGAGAAGATTACCTTTTCAGTACCTGCTGCTATCTAAGTCAGTTATAAGAGCTGAAACAAGAGATTTAGGAGTTGGATCACATTGTAAAAAATCCTTTACAAGTGCTCGGGCTGGTTTTCCTCCACCATGTTCTAAACAATTTCTCCTATATTTTTCACCTTCTATACGGCTGAAAGGATCAGAAGCAAAACATGTTTGCCAAATGGAGGAAGCAACAGCTCTACTCATTAAATAAGAATAATATTTTGCTCCATATCCAACAAGATGCGAAAAACGCAATTGCCAAGCCTGAAATTGAAGAAATTTTTAACTAAATAATGATAAATTCTTTGAGGTAAGTCCTTTTTTTACTAACTCTTATTTTAAAACCTAAGCTCTTTTAACATATCGTCTAGAGTTTTAATATGCATTCAATTAAGAGTAGCGAATATGATCAGAATTTAGTTTATCTGATAGTATCATAAGAAAAAAAATCTGGTGTGAAACACTCACACAACTTTCTCTTACTCCAGTTCTCAAAATGATAATTGACAAATTTTATAGTTTGTGTACCAAATTTAATGAAATTCGTCGAAAACTGAAAAAACTGTTCAGTAAAAGCGCACTTCCGGTTTACTAATTTTCTTGAAACTCGGAATTTCAGCCATCTATTTATTTCTAACTAATTATGGTTGGTTGATAGAATTGTATAATCAACTAGGATAGCACTTTGATGAAAATCTAACCCCACCCCTCCCCTAAAAGTGCCCTTAAAAGAATTTTCCCAGATAAATGTTTTAGATAAAAGTTGTAGATCTTTGCATGTTTAGTTTATATACGAAGTTTCAAAAAACATCGTCGGAGCCATTTTTGAGAAAATTGCGAAAAAGTGAATAAATCATTTAGTAAAGTGGTAAAGTAAACGCACTTCCGGTTATCCGATTTTTTTCAAACTCGGAATTTCAACAACATATTTAATTCTAATTAACATTATTTAGATGACAGAATTGTCTAAAAAACTGAAATAGCACTTTAGATGGAAACCTAACCCCACCCCTCCCCCAAAAGTGCCCTTCAATGCATTTTCTCGGAGAAATGTTTCAAATAAAAGTTGTAGCTCTTTGTATGTGTGGTTGATGTTTGAAGTTTTAAAGAAAATCGTCGGAGCCATTTTTGAGAAAATCGCAAAAAAGTAAAAAAAAACAACTAGTAAAGTGGTACTTCCGGTTGAGGAATTTTGACAGATAACGTACTGTCAGATCCCACGGTGATACTTAAACGGAATATCAAGTTTCAACTTTCTATGGTTTTTCGTTTTTGAGCTATGCTGTTCCCATACATACACACATACACACACACATATATACACAGACACACACACACACAGACCATTTGATAAAAACCGCTTTTTTGGACTCAGGGGACCTCAAAACGGATATTTCCGGTGAAAACTCGATATCGAAAATTTGACACGATACAATACTAGGAGTAAGAGAAAGTAAAAATATATATATAATATACACTTACTGTATTTGGTACATGTGGAATTCCGTAGTATTTATTCTGTACTTCAGCTAACACATCAGTAGTTGAACCATTTAGCGGATGCTCTCCGTGATAAATCTGATCTAGAATCGAATAAAATACTTGCAACTGCATTTCAGATGCGTCAAAAACATGCTTAGAAGCACATAGTTTGTTAATAATGTCATCTGACATAGGTTCTTGTGTTTCATAATGTTTTGCAAATGTTTTTAAAACCTAAAAAAATTATATGTATATAACATAAAATATATACATACATGAAAGAATAACTAATAAGAAAATATTCTATTACTGATTCATTTAGAGGTAATATTTTATACTAATCTAATGCAGGGTAAATATTTATTTCATCGAACAATTACCAAGTAATTTTTACGGCCTCATACTTCATACAAAAGTAAGTGAAATAATGTATCAGGTTATGCAACTGAATTTTAAGCCGGAAGATTTAAGGTATCCTGTGTAAGAAAAAATACTTTTTAGAACCGGTCTCTCTGTGTGTGTTATAGCAGATTACTCAAAAATATGAAACATAACAAAACAGCGCACAAAAGCCAAAGTTCACATATTCCATTTCATCTCTCCAGCAAAGATGGCTCAGAATCTCTCATTTTCAATTAAAACAATAAATAAGAAACACGAAGAAATAATTTCCAAAAGTAATAAAAAAATTGGTACAAAACACTCACACGATTTTCTCTCACTCTAATTATTACAAATTTAAACAAGAAAATTTCTTTAAAATTGCAACGTTACCGTTAACAGCTTTCGAGAAAATTCCAAAAAACTCAAACTTTACTATATTGTAAAATAGCACTTCCAGTAAACCTATTTTCATCAAATTTAATTAGAAATTATCAATGTTTCTAATGTGTATTAATATTATGTAGAGGGTAAAACCACATATTATAATGAAGCGGTACTTTAAGGAAAACATAAAGCTACTATTCCCTTAGAACCCCCACAGAATCAATTTTCCTGGGAAAATGTTTCAAATAAAAGTGATTGGTATTTATGTGTGTAAATAAACTAGTTTAACGAAGTTTAAAGAAACTCGTTGAAGCCATTTTTGAGAAAATCACGAAAAACTTTAAAAAATCGTCCAGTAAAGTCGCATTTCCGGCAGATGGATTTTGACCGGAATCTTCGTGTCTGCCTAAATAGGGTGGTAGTGCCTAAATGGAATACCAACTTTGAGCTACCTGCGACTTATCGTTTTTGAAAAATTCTGTTAACACACACACAGAGTGTGAGAAAGAGACCATTCTCTAAAAATATTTTTTTCGCATTCAGGGAATCCACAGGAAGACCTAGCGTAGTTATGTACATTATAAAAATACATAAAAAAGAATATATTGAAAATTGATGTCTATCAAAATTTATATTATGCTGCAATTAAATTAAAAACTAAATAAATATCATTACGAAACAATGAACAATTATAGAAAATAGAAAAAGAAGTATTTTTTTTAAATAGTATAGAATCAAATATTTTATTTGTAGAATAAACTTCAAAAGGCCAGTCAATATCTGGGATTGTGCCCGTCCTATGCTTCTTTTTGTTTGATTCTGGCTGATTTCGGATTTTTACTCTCCATCGGAGTCTGGTTTATCTGGGTTGTATTGAGACGATGATTTCTACTTTTTAAAGTTTCTGTCACATTCTAAACCAGCTGTATGAGAGGATGTGTATCTCGAAGATGTTTATCCAAGTACAAAGTTAAGGTTGCATAACGATAAAATAATGATATTTTTTTGTCAGCAGAGGAAACTTTTAGTATTTATGAATTCTCCAGTAAAAAAAAAATACAATACAAAGGAGTGATATCACCCTTTCTAGAAAGTCTTTGTGTTCTCTATGGAGATAATTTCCTCTACAGTGACAGAAGCTTTAAAAAGCGAAAATCAACGTCTCTACACAAATTTGAACAATCAGCCTATGATAGTGGATAAAAATCCAAAACTGGTTAAATAAAAAAAAAAAAGAAGCATTTACATATATGATGGGAAAATCTTAAGACATTTTATTTATAAGAAAAATGACACAAAATTCAACTCTGCAGAAGTAGGATAAGATGTAACTGTATACATAAATACTAACCCTTTTATCAGATGCAAAATATTCCATCAGCACTGACGGCACTTCTGCAAAATCTGTAGTGCACCTAGTACCAGTAACATGTTGATATTCTGTGCGCGCCAGCATTGAATGCATTGCATGGCCCATCTCATGAAATAAATTATCCACCATCGATGGAGAAAGTAAACTTGGACCATTCCACATTGGAGGAGGAACATTTAGCATTACTACTACGATGGGATTCTAAAATAAGAAAATTACAACTACACATTGATGGCATAATTTGGAATTTACACTCGCTCACGAGTGTTCTAATTAAAACTTAACTGAAGCCTAGTATTAAGCTTAAATCTAATTTAATTGATCAAAATGTTATCACATTGAGAGGATCCTTAATGATTTGTGGATTTCTTGAAGGAAGGGGAGAAAGAAAAATTGTAAGGGAACTCATAGGGTTACGAAATCACCTTTCCAACAAAGCATTTTGGCCTAAATGTCAAAATACTGGTAAATTTTTCCTCCTACGCCATGACTTCGGCTATTCGGCCATTCAGCGTCGCTCGGCCCAATGTAAAAGAACTAAGCTGCGCTGGCGACTGATGTTGTTCGTTTAGGAGGATATCCAGGGGGCAAGTGAAAAATTCTGGAAATGGTAAGAATTATGCATGACAATTTTATGCCAAGTTGAGAATGTGGCAGTAAAATAACAAATAACTTTTAGTAGTGGAATCTTTAAGTATTCATGACATGTCTGCACTCCACAAAAATAGATTACACTCCTGAACAGATGAAATGGAGGAAGCTTGAGATCTCAGGAAATTATTGAAACGTTTCAACTATCAAGACCCGAAATGCATTGTGTGACTTTTTTGGCTTTGTAAAAATATTAGAAAATGGCAGGAACTCCAGAAATCTTTGAAGTAGTGCTGGAAATGGTCGATTACTATCGATTGGTGGAGTGCAAATGGTAAAAAGATCGAGCAGGTTATTGTAGTTAAGATAAGGTTATATTTGATTAATAGAAACTGAGTGCAAGTGAAAGTTTAGGTTTGTTTACATTGTACTTGAAAGTTAATAAAGAGTTCTACTGAAAGTCTCAGCTGTCAATTATTAAAGGATATCCCCAATTCCACATACTGGCATCCCTAATGGGGATAAAAATTACTAAGATGGAAAAACTGAGATTGCAGAGAACTCAATTGCGGCATCTATTTACAAACGCAGCCAACAATTTTCAGAAGGTTGGTGCTGACTCGAGTATATATCAAACTGAAGTAGACACCCTGTTTAAAATATGTGAAGAAAAAATGGAACGTTTAAAAACTGTAGATGAGGAATTGACGGAGATGGTATATGGGGCTGCTTTTAATTGAGTACACAGGAATTAGAAGCTGAAGTAGATATTACGGAAGCGTATAGAGATAGATGGACAAGACCGTGCCATATGGATACGTGATAGATACGTGCCATATATATTAATTTCAAACAAAGTACAGTTACAATTGTCAAAGAATGGTGAGCAATCTGACTGTATTTCTAATACTGACAGTCTTGGGCATACGTCAAAGAGAAATTTCCGTCTTCCTAAATAGAATTAAGTAGATTTGGTGGTAACGTAAAAAAGTGGTTAGCCTTTTGGGATCAATTTAAAAAAATAGAGATGTTAATGTAGATGGGGCTGATAAATTCCAATACCTACTCCAGGCCACTGAAGGCCCACCAGTCAGTTAGGTACTAGAAAGTTTCCCACCATCTGCCAATAATTATAAGGCCATAGAACAATTAAAAACGAGATTTGCGAGAGACGAATATTTAACTGATGTTTATGTGCGAGAATTATTGCATCTCGTATTGCAACAAAATTCAGCATCCAAATCTACAGAGTTACCTGCTTTATTTGTACAGTTACAAACCCAGTTGCAGGCTCTGGGAACGGTGGGTGTTACTAAGGATAAATTTGCAGCTGTTTTCTATCCGTTGGTCGAATCAGCGTTACCTGATGCGACGTTGAGGATTTGGGAACGGGAGAGACCAAAAAGACTCACAGCAAGTGCAGGTGAAGATAAAATAGATATGCTGAGCCAGCTAATAGATTTTCTGAAGAATGAGGTAGAGGGTGAAGAACGTTACAATCTGGCAAGGAATAGGTTCGGAAAAGAAAAAAGAAAAGTTGGGAGAAAGGAAAGAAACGAGCACTTAGAAGATAGTTGTTACAAAGTGCCTACAGCTAATGCGGTGTCACTGATCTCAGGAATAATGAAGATAATAGTGCAAATAATCATACCATATCATATAGTTTTTGTAAAAAGACGAACCATGAATCACCTCTATGTTATCAGGCAAGTACAATGGATTAAATAAAAAAACATGAAATTCTAAAAAGAGAAGGTAGATGTTTTAACTGTTTCAGACGGGACCATTCGGCAAGGACTAGCAAGGCATTTATAAAATGCTTAAGTTGCAGTGGAAGACATCAAACAGTTATGTGTCAGAATTTGCAACAGAAAGAAAAACCGAATGTTCTTAAGAAAGATACCTTAAATAATGAATCCATAGCTGCGAGTTGCAGCAGTGAAGGACATACTTTGCTGCAAACTCTTTTTATTAAATTGGATGCGAACGGCCGATTAATGGATTTAGAGCTTTTTTAGATAGCGGCTCACAACGCTCTTATATCACAAAAGACTGCTGCAAGAGATTAAATTTAACCGAAGTAGATGTAGAGAGCTTAACTATGGCCTCTTCGGCGGAATTAAGACGGGATTACAAACACATAGGAAATTTTTAGTAACGCTGAGGAGCTTGGATGAAAATTTTGAGATGAAGGCGCATCTTCGAGAACAGGAAACTATTTGTAATTGTGTCCCTCGCTTGTCTCAGGCTGAATGCACAACAAAACTTAGAAACAGGGGAATAATTATGAGTGACATAGAACTTGCGGACACTACAGTTAAGGTCCTATTGGGATCGGACATTATTGCTGGGCTCTTGACAGAAAGACAAAAGAAGGTTGGTCCAAATATGCATGCCATGCACACTAAATTGGGTTGGACAGTACTCGGGTTGGGAGAAAACGCCCATCACGACAAAATGGAGACAAATCTGTTGAATATCAAGGAGCTTGACATCTCAGATCTATGGAGATTAGATGTAATAGGAATAAACGATCCTAGAAGCGAAAACGAGTGTCGAGCAAGAAACAGAAGCTATAACGTTCTTTAAAGAAAGAAAGGAAGGTATGAGGTGAGATTCCCGTGGATTCCGGGGCGCCAACTTGCATGTGCGACTGCACAGCAGAGGTTAGAAGCTACCTCACGGAGACTAGTAAAATTAGGCAAGTTTGATGATTACGATCAGGTATTTAAGGATGGGAAAAAAGCGGTATTATTGAAGAGGTAGATGACTTCAGAGTCGGACATTACCTTCCCCATATGGCAATCGTGAAGGACTCTAGTATGAGTACCAAACTCAGACCAGTCTTCGACGCGTCGGCCAAAGACGATAAGGGGATCTCTCTTAATGAATGCCTGTTAAAAGGAAACAATATAATAGTGTTAATACCAGCAATAATCATGAGATTTCGGCTGCATGCTGTAGGAGTGTCAGGAGATATAGAGAAGGCCTTTCTGCAGATATCAGTGTCGTCGACGGACAGAGATGTAATACGTTTCCTAAGGTGGGAGAACTATACTTCGCAAAGGATGAAAATTTGTAGGCACAAAAGAGTAGTATTTGGTATCAAACCAAGTCCATTCTTACTCGGCGCCATGCTGGATTATCACCTAAGTAACGGTGAATGTTATTCTTCCAACACAGCTCAGGTACTAAGAAGGCGTTTTACTCGACAATTGTGACGAGCCTCAAGAGTCGCGATGAACTTTTTAAATTTATGTCTCAAGCTCAAAAAATAATGGCAGAAGGAAAATTTTTATAACCACTTGGCAGCAAACCCGAGTTGGATTAATGTACTTGGCTTAAAATGGGACTGCATAAATGATAACTTATCTTGTTTTTTATGTGTGAGAGCGGAGAAGAAGTTTTAACCAAAAGGAAGCTATTGGCTGCAGCACATAAAATCTATGACCCAATTGGCTACATGTCCTGTAACCATCTTGCCGAAAAGGCTACTGCAGGACACTTGGGGACTCATGGTAGGATGGGATAAACAATTGCCAGACCACATTTCTAAGGAATTTTACAGATGGAGGCAGCAGCTTCGAGAGTTAGAAGACTGCCAGATACCCCGTCAATTTAGTAAACTAGAATTAGAAGGCAGCCAGGTCAGTCTACATGTTTTTGCGGATGGAAGTGCAATGGCATATATGTGTTTTTAAGAGTACAGTCAGGAGATGAAGAAGGACTGTAGTCAATGCAAGCAAGATCTAGGATAGCTCCTCGAAAGGTCGCAACCATCCCAAGATGGGAGCTAATGGCGGCGGTTATAGCAGTGAGATTATATAATTCCGTAAAGGAGGCTTTAGATGGATGTTTGCCGAGCTACTTCTGAAGCGACTCAACACCGTCTTAACATGGATCAAAAAGAACTGACTTGTGGAGTGTATTTGTGTCTAACAGACACAAAGAAATTTTAATGTACTCCATCTGTAACGATTGGAACCATGTATCTGGGCTCCAAAACCCGGCTGACTTACCATTGCAAGGCTGCAATGCCAAGACATTAAAGGAAGGCCAATGGTGGAAGGGGCCAGACTGGCTTTATTTAAAGGAAGATAAGGGGCCTAAAGTTAAGTGGTCAACAGAGGAGGGAGAAGCATACGTGGAACGAAGGAAAACAGTATTGACCACACTTGTTAACCAAACCACATACTTTACAGAAGCTTTTATACTCTAAGGTAGTTAGAATGGTTGCCTGGATCTTTAGGTTTGCAAATAATGCCAAAAGAAATGGATGTTAGGCCAAAGAGAGAGGGGAAATTTCAGGGAGCGAATTTCAGAAAGCTGAAGAGGCCTACAAGAGGATACAAGCTTGATGAGATGTGTACAAAAGGATTCGTTCAAACAGGGAAAGGTCGCATTAAAGAATCTGGACGTCTATAGGGATGGGCACGGCTTGATGAGGTTGAAAACTAAGCTGCTTTATGGGTCAGGCGAGGAAACGTTCAAGTGTCCCATTATCTTGCCATCGGATCACCTTGTGGTGAAGAAGTTAATAATTAGGCATGTACAGTTGTGTCATGCTGGTGTGCTGGCTTTAGTTACTTCCTTGAGAGAAGAGTTTTAGATAATCAAGACCAGAAAAACGGTACGTTCGGTGCTATCGAAATGTACGAGGTGCCAGCGGCATAGCAAAAAACATATAGCCCCCCCCCCATTTGCTCCCTTACCTCGAGCGCGGATAGAACGCGATAATCTGTTTGAAGTGACAGGTGTGGATTTTGCAGGTCCGTTTATCTTGAGGGATAGTCGAAAAACTCGGGTGGCACTCATCACTTGTGCCGTTTTCACAGCGGTTCATCTGGAATTAATGCAGTCTTTGAGCACGGAAATTTCTGGCTGGGATTTAGGCGCTTCATCATAGCCTGGTGGGACAGAGTATCGATCGTCTATTCAGATAACGGTACAAATTTTGTGGGGGAAGCAAAAGCACTAAGGAATATAAACTGGAAATCAATCATAAGGAGCTCAGGCGTTTTACCCCTCCTACAGCTGCATCGTGGGGTGGTTGGTGGGAGAGAGTGATTGGTTTGTTGAAAGGTTTACTCTGACGCAACCTTGGTATTGCGAGACTGGAAGAAGAAGAACTGAGGGCATTACTGTGCGAGTGTGAAGCAGTGATGAACAATAGGCCTCTGACGTACATCGCCGAAGAAGAAAGCATAACTCCTTTGAGTCCTTCGTGCTTTTTCGGTACACTTACCAGTCGCGATACTGACAACCTGGATAGAATAGATGCTGGGAGTCTAAATCGAAGATTGAGGTTCATTCAGCATCTGAGACGGAACCTGAAGGAACTATTTAGAAAGGAATATTTGGCCAGGCTAATCGAGCAGGTTATTGTACTTAAGATAAGATTTTACTTGATTAATAGAAACTGAGTGCAAATGAAAGTATAGGTTTGTTTACATTGTACTTAAAAGTGTATTTAAACGTTAATAAAAGAGTTCTGCTGAAAGTCTCAGCTGTTCAATTATTAAAGGCTAGCCCCAATTCCACAAGTAGTGACATCATCTTCCAGTGCTGAAAAATTCTGAATATCTGCTGTTAGTGATAAACTTAAGAAAAATAGAGAAACACAACTTACTTGATAAGTCCCATCTGCTAATTTTTTGCCTCCTCTTATTGTAAAATGACAGTCTTGGTTTGGTTTAGTATTTCTTTCATAGAAGTCACAATAAATGTAACCCAATAAACCTTCAGTCTCATGCACAACTACAAATAGAACTAAATAAGATTATCTATTTAAAAAATATGTTAAAAGTCAAAGGGTCTATAAAAAGATTTTTTATATACATTTCGAACAATTTTACATTTAATTTCATACTTTTTAAAGTCAATTAACAGTATAGCCATTTTATCTTAAAAATATGATTAAATAAATTATTATTATTATTATTATACATATCCTAGAAAAAACATATATGTATAAACAAGTCAGCTCACGTTCGATGTTGGACAGTGTTGCCTGAAACAGAAGAACACATCTGACGATGGATAAAAATCCGAAGCCAGTCAGGAACATCTAAAATATGCATGCTACGACGGATAAAATACCAGATTTTATCCAGCATTGCGGTTCCATCCACATATTCAATATATAAATATATCTTCATAATTTATGTAGAAAACTTAGTACATGAATACTTCTTTGACCCACTGTATAATATATATATATTGGATAGCATAGAGCGTTATAAAGCAGCCATTCCTTCCCGAGAAACTTTTATTAGGAGTTCTAAAGAACCTAGCAACTTAATACTTAATACTACCCTTTCCATTTGTATAATTTTTAAGAAAACTAAAAATTAGTAAAAATTCGATTACAAAAAAAAGTGATTTAGAAATATAATAATTGCATAAGAGCAAGAAGTGTGAGTGTTCCACACCAGATTGTCATTTTAAAAAAAATAATAATAAGTTGCCGACATACTAAACCTGCAAGTTTATAAATATCTGACGCCCACACTTCTCCGCTATTGATTTTGTCATTTATTAGAGATATGCCAAAAAGATGTTGGAGCAAATTGTTCAGTCCTTCCATACAAGTGCCCAGTGAAAAAAATGGAGAAAATTGGCGATTTTCAGCTTTCAACCAATTTTTCTTAGCTTTAGTGCTGAAGTATGGAACATCCCAAGGAGCAAGAGTCTGCAGAATTTTAAAAAAAAAAACACTAATTAAAAAAATTGGGAATTCTCAGTTAATAGTAATTACTAAGAATAATTTAAAACTACCGTAACTTACTGTTGCAAGAGGATTTTCCATTTTTTTTAATTCCAGCATTGATTTAAAATCTACAGCGGTTCGGAGTCTTAAATCTTCATTTAAGGCGATTAAGAAATCCCAAACATTTTCAGAACTTTCAGCGAGACTTGAATTTAATGCTCTAAAATGAATAAGCAAATGTAATAAAAGAAATTACATTTGTAAGATGACTTCTTTTATACAAAAGAAAAAGAGTAATAATTATAAAACCCCGTGGAAAAATGTATTATTTATCATGAAAAACTAATTACATAATACACTTGCCAAAAATAAAAGCACTAGTTTACCTATGAGCATATGTAGAAAATCCACAGAGCTCAGCAAGTCTATGTCTAGCAAATAAAAGTTCCTGCAAAAGATGTTCTTGTTCATGGTCTGGAGATAAAAATATTTTGTATGCGACTTCACGCACTAATTCATTATCGGTGTCGGCATAAAGGCCATTAATTTCAATTTTATTATTTTCACTACTGAACCTGTAATAACTTAATAAATAATAAAAATCTAAGAAAATATAAATCAATAACAGAATATCAGAAATTACATACAAATGTCTAATGGGTGCTGGAACCAGATCTTTGTCAATTGATCTACTTGATACTGCACCTGCCATGAATTTCTGGCCTAAATGAAGAATGTAATCATTCAAAGCGACGACTTCACATCGCTCATTTTCAGGCAAGTGTATGCCACATTGTTCAAAATCGAATAAAAAAAGAGAAGAAACATGATTATCAACAAATGTGGTAGGCAGTATATCTCCGTGTATTATTACAGATTTTAAAGCATCATACAAATTCCTGTTTGTATTCAACCTAAACCAAATTAAATTTAAATAATTTCTCGTACTATAATTAAATAAAAAATATTGAGAAAGAGCTAAATCTATTATTAATTGCTATTGTACCACTCACTGCAATTTTGCTACCTAAATTTAAATGTCCTAATTCTTCCTTATTACTATTGCAAATTCTTTCTTCTTTATTTTTTTTTTATCTTTCCCTAATCCTGGATTTCAAATCTTAAGAGGAATTATTTAGAGATTATTTTATTTTGTTAATGGCATGTGGACCATCTAAGTGCCATGCCTAGGCTACTAGGGCAAGAAAATCTAAGGGTACTCGGCGACTGCATTCGAATCTGGAAGCAGTTAAGTTAAGCGCGCTACTGCAGTAATCCCGCCACCATAAAAGATTTATTAATTGACAAATTTGGATCCCCTATCAGAGTTGTGCAAGTAAAATTAAATGTTTGAGTCTTGTGTGCGGTTTCGTTGTCAATCCTTATCCTCAGTATTCAGTACTATGACTTGCAAGGAAGACAAAAATTGTCTGTTTACGAAGAGAAGATTGCTCTTCTCTTGGCGTTTGGGGAATGTTGTGTTAAATTCTGGCACATTTGCACTTTCATTTTCCATTTGACAAACTTTTGCACAAGGAAGTATTAAAAATTTTTATAGTTTATTATCTGATTCATTAAATATACATATGTATATACACTTTTTAGATTTATTAGAACAGCAGGACATGAATAATACTGAATTATTAACTATTAACTTATTAATTCTTTTGAAGATTAATACTTCAAAGATTAATACAGGAAAGTCTTGCTATGAAATTCTGGGATTCCGATACGTCTCCTTTATCATATGCTATCCTTTCATTTATTTTTAGACGTAAGTAAAATATATATACTTTTCAACAACGCCACTTAAAGCGATGCATGCATTTTCCGCAGCATAAGAAAACGATGGTAGTGGATGTGCTAATCTTATAAACTCTGCCAAGTCAGCGACTCTGCATAAAGTATCGGATAATTCGTCAAATATATTAACCATCTTCCGAGACCTAAACCAATTAAAAGATATCAGAATCAACAAATGTTAATATTATTATACTAAATATTTCTAATGAATATACCGATTAGAGCTAATAGCTTCATCAACAAGCCTTTCGGTTTCAGCTATCACATTTTCTTTCAGTAGGAAGAATCCATCATAAGTTTGTAATTCTTGTATTCCAAAGAGTCCCTTCAAATATAAAATAAAGGATAGATGATGGAAGAAATTAATAATGTTTCTTTGATATCTTATACTTACTTTACTTTCCTTTGTAAAGTTTAAATTTAATTTTTGAACTGGTCGAGCATTAAATGCTGTAGCTAGAGGACTCCATGTGCTAACATTGCAGTGATTTCTAGGATTTCTAAAGTGTATTAATTTAAGAAACAATTTTAGATTCATTGCTATTTTCACAAAACACAGAAGTTATTCAAGACAAAATGTTGAATCCTAAAAAATACTATGTTGAACTGAAATTCATAATATGAGGATTTTTTTTTTTTTTATTTATTACAAAACTATTCAATTCTTCCAGTATAACCATTAGACAGGTAACAATATAACCACCACAAAACCTTACATACAATTGATAGAACCGGCTTAAATTCAGCCGTTCTGCTTTATTTATGAAATGCGGGAAGTAACCAACAAATTTGAAACAAAATTTGATTTTTTTTTTTTAAGCAGATTGAATCACATTTCTGTTTAAATATTTCGGTAAAATTTTTTGAACCCTAAATGTTTGTTCTATTATACTTTTGATGAGAATAGCGGCAATTTGGAATAATGGCGTCAAATCAGATACTTGCAAAAATGTATTATTTTATTACTTTACTAACATTGAATGTTCCTGTTCAGTAAACTTACTGACACTTTAGAGAGCCTGATTTTCCAAAATAAAATTACATAGAAAATTGTAAAAAATAAAAGTAATAGTTCTACATATGTTCAGTGTGTGTTCTAAAGGTGCGAAAACACGGTCAGTGTTATTTGGTCATTGCCTGACGGGATCCTGGCCAGTTCACTTACAGGTGTTTACTCTTGAACAGAAAAAGATAAATCAGATCCAGGGCAACAAAGATGAGGTTTCTGACTATGTAGAAAGAAAAGAATAGAAGATGACAATAAGATCTATCACGAAGAAATGCGCACCATAGAAGTAACAGAGCAGAGTAGGCTAGATTTGGCCACATACTACACAAAAGAACTAGGCCACCCATTACCAGTTACTCTAAACAATATGTGGGAAAACAAGAAACAGAAAGGCTGAAACGTTTGCAAGAAAAAAGTTGGTCTGCAGCAAAAGAGATGATGTCGTCCATGACAGAGGGATCAATGGGAAACAAGAAGCTCTACAAAATAAACTTGAATACTGAACTTTAAAATCTATTTAAATTGAATGAACTAGTAGATCCAGTGTATCTTCTGGATTTTATTGGGGTTGTCTTTCTACAAGGATAATATTTAGAGGTATCAGAGACATTTTCCGTGGTAGCCTGCTTCTTTAACAACAAGATCTACATCGCTACTGACGGACTGGGAATGGGGCACCCCACATCATTTTGGAAAAAAAACAAACGAAGCAGGCTACCATGGAAAATGTCTCTGATGCTTTCCAGCTCTGTGGAACCAACCACAACAAATATTTAGAGGTAATAACCCCCAATTCGTATAACTGAAATAAGCAATTGCATAACAGAACTTTATCCTGTTTGATAAATAATTTACAAGTATTAATGTTTGAAGTGAGTCAAACAATAATTTTAGCAAAATCAATAGTTAAATTCGCCGTTTTAGAAGCTATGAGACATGGTCATGGTTTCTGATTTTCCCAATTTTTTTTCAATCAGTCATATAAAATTAATAGTTTTTTCAATTCTTCTGATAGAATATTATTCAATAATCTCAAACAATAAATCAGAACAAAATTTTAATGATTTCAATATGTTTAAATGTGTTAGAGATCATAATACCTGTTTACAAATGTTAAATATCTTAGAGCTTTATTCTCCAATAGTATTCTGTCATTTTATAATTAAATTAAAAGCCAAAATTTAGATCTATAGTAGTGGGGAGATTATTTCTTGGGTTTAGTGAATGGTTAAGACGGCAGGATGCAGAATTGCAATAAAAGTGTTTTTTTAGAATGATTCTTTTTGCCTATAAATAAATTTAAATTCCCAATTCATAAATAAAAAATTAAATTTAGTGAAAGTTAAATAGTGATTCTTTTATCCGGCAAAATGAACAAGCAATGAGACAGTTTGAGGAAAACAACTTACGGATTACACTTGTTTGACGAACTCATAAAATGTTGGAAGTTTTAAATTGATATTAACTTTCATTTTTCCAGTCCATAAAGTTTCGAATTTTCTTTAAATTAAATCTGTGAAGTGCGAAAATTAAACAAAAATTGTGTTTGATAATTAAAACTATGTTAATAAAAAAAAACAGTTAATCGAATCTGCAATATTATTTATTTTTGCAACTTGAAGGTTATCTTTCAGAATTTCCTGCATGTTTTGCAATAATCGCAGAAAAAAACACCATTTAGTTTGGCAAAGTATACCTGCAATTAGAAAGCAAAAAATTAGGTATTCATTCAGTCAAGGAATTTTGCCGTTAAAATTGTTGTTCAGATATGGATGTAATTTTGATTAATTTTTTGACAGGCTTTTCTAAGTAATTAATGTAAGTATTTTGGTGTATAAAACAAAAAATGGCATCTACAAATAAGGGATTTCAGAATCGAAGATCACTAAGAAATTCTTCATGATTTATGCATAAATTTAAGATAATACAAATTATTACATGTGAAGTCATTCTACAAAAAAAAAAGGAAGGGAATCCAGAAAAGTGTTGAAGAAATAAGGACATCACAAAAACTGAATTATCTTCATTGAAAGCAAGCGTCGATTTTTGTACAAATGGCAGTCATGCAATTACTAATTAATTCATTTTCAAGCCTATAATTTACTCCATAATTACCATTGTAGTTATGATATTAATTAATCCGATCATATCTCAAAATCAGTTATAGAGTGATCATAGATTGATTTGGAATCAATTCAAGTTTTATTTTTTGGTCAATAAAAATACAGCAATAATACATTTTAAGCTATAATATATGTTTTATGAACGTACCTGGGTACTGAAAAAAAAAATTCTTGTCATAATTACGCCATATTGAATTAGTGGATTTCAGTTGACCCATTTATGCATCACTTGTCCTATTTAATTTTCTTTGATATAGTAATTGAAATTAAAAAAAAAAAAAACTTATAAATCTATTGTTTATTTTATTATAAGAGATTAAAATACTATTTTTCTGATGGAATAATTGATTCTGAACCGTTACTGTTAAATAGTAAATTTTACCTGAATTTCGGAATCCATTTGACCTAGTTTATTTCATTTAATAATCAACCAATAAAAAAATAATCTTACAATTTTTAATACTTATTGTATATTTAATAATTTGTGAAAAATAAATTATTTATTATTTCTAATTTACCCAAATTATAATTTGTTAATTTTACTTACGTATAGAATTGGTATTCTCCAGAGCTGATGACAGCGACGGAAAGATCTACGGAACGCACAGGCTGGGTAAGGAGGCAAGCCAAGGCTCCGTAATCATCTCTTAATATTTGTAAAAAAACAATATTCTTAAAAAAGATCACAGAAATAATATAAAACTATGTTAATAATTTATTAATATTTTATTTAAATCGATTTTTATATAAATTAGAATTTGATTAGAAAAATAAAATTTTGGTTTTATCAAATTAAAATACCAATTTTTCCTAGGTCCTTGGGCCTTTCGAAAAAGTCGCCATTTTTTTTTAGATGCTTCAATCAGAGATTTTTTTTTAATGATTTAGTTACCTGGGGAATAGAATTTAATACTTGAAGATGAAAAATATTATTGTTAAATTGCTAATACGATATTTTCAATGGAAATCCTGGAATGTGTGTGATATTGGACCAGATTGTATGATAAGAATTTGTTTTATATATTTTTTTTTTTAACTAAATAACATTCTATGGTGTAATGTTAATTTACATGCATAATTTGAAGAAAATTAATATCTTTTACTAGGACCCAGCTGATCGCTTGATTAGTAAAACTACAAGTTTTTAGTTCTATAAAATAAATAGCTGCACCGACTTTTCTGAGAAGTCTTTAAAGGTGAAAAACAAGGCAATAGACAAACGAGCAAAAAGGGAACCCCCTGTACCAACCTCTCTTTGCGCAGTATTCTTTGTTCTGGAAAATGACAACAAAGGAAGAGCAATAATTCAGCTTACCCGTCTCTATTACTCAGTAATCACAGTGGAGCCCAGACGAAAGACCAGCTGCATTCCACAGTGCACAATTGCCAACAATATGTACATACCAAAAACTACTGCCGACTAGACCCTAAATGTGTAAAATGCGCAGGCGACCATCACTTCTCCGTATGCCCAAACCGCCAGCTGGAAACACCCAAACGTATAAATTGCAATGGGGATCATACAGCCAACTTTAGTAAATGTCAAACCTTAATCAAAATAATCAATAGAAAGAAATCAAGAAACGCACAAGAAAACACTCATCAAGGATAAACAATACGCCTCCAGACTCTTCACCCAAAATAAGAACTAAAGTTTCTCCAGAGAAACCTAGCGCAAGCACTCCTATCAGTTCGATTCCCAACTACTGGGCACAAAGAAGAAGAACCTGCAGGCGTCTGACCAGAGTTCTAACGTTTCTTCCGAACCTACAACAACTATATTCAATGCCATAAAAGATCTACTCCTACAGGTAATCACTCCTATCATCCCACACCTAAAACAATTGCTCTCTAACCTGGTTAACTTCTTCTTTTCAAACAATGGACAATCATAGACAGCTTCACACTCACAACTTACCACTAGTAAATTGGAATGCCAACGAACTTAAATCGCGAACGTCTATATTCTCTGACTTTCTTACTAGATACGACATTGACATAGGATGCATTACCGAAACACATCTTAACTCAACTCACCGACTTAAAATACCAGGATACATCACCTACCGAACTGATAGACAGACACGTGTAGCTTCAGGTGGAGTCGCCCTCTGTGTGAAAATAAGCATTAAACACCAGATATTCCCCCTAACTCCATTAAGTAATCTTGAAGCTGTAGCTATTCAGGTAGCTACCCAAACAGGCCCTTTAATAATTTTATCTGCCTATCTAAGACCGAACACAAGACTTCTGGAAGACGACCTTCAACAAATTTTTACACATAACAGCACACTGTTACTAGGAGATCTCAACAGCAAACATACATACTGGGGATGCCGAACTCCAATAACAATGGTACCAGGCTACTGATGGCGACAGACAACTTAAACATACTGATCTCAGCCCCAGAAGAACCCACATTTTATCCTACACAACGTACCTACCAACCTGACATACTGGACATCGCATTATCACGCAATGTTAATATGCCAATACATCTGGACCCAATCAGTGATCTGGACTCAGACCACCTTCCAGTAATATGTACGTTTCACTCTCATATACAACGCAATGAACAACCACCAAAATTAATCACTGGAAAGATAGACTGGGAAACTTACAGACATGAAATGAATAACCTACTAACAATACCAACTCATTACAGGTCCTACGACGACATTGAAACTTCACTTCACACATTTACACACGCAATGTATACAGGTGTTTATCACTCTACTTACAAACGACAAGACAACGTCCATAGAACTAAGAGACTACCAGGGCGAATTTTTAACCTAATCCATGAGAAAAACAGAATTCGTAAGATTTGGCAGAGAACTAGAGACCCTCATCTAGAAAACAAATTTACTCTAACTGACCATACGGACCAGGACATTGAAGACCAGATCAATTCCGAACTCCAACAACCTCACCACACAGCAGAACTTCCTATCGCATTTACTTCTCCTTCCAAAATTTTATCCATAATCAAAGGTCTCCCCAACAAAAAGGCCTCGGGAGACGATTTAATTCCCAATATAGCCATAAAAATCCTGCCTCAGAAAGGTCTTGCATTCCTAACTGGGATCTTCAATGCTTGTCTTAGATTAGGATATTTTCCCAAACAGTGGAAGAATGCTATAGTGATAGTATTTCATAAAGCTGGTAAACCAAAAAGCGATCCTAACAGCTATCGCCCAATCAGTCTCTTAAACTCTCTCTCCAAAATATTAGAAAAAATAATATACAAACGACTCTTAAAACACTTGACAGCCTCTAACACAATCCCACCTCATCAGTTTGGATTCAGACAAAAACACTCACCACTACACCAACTAAAAAGAGTCACAGAACACATTGTACACAATTTTGAGGAAAGAAAATACACGGCAGCAATATTTCTTGATGTAGCTGCTGCATTTGATACTGTTTGGCACTCTGGACTGATTTACAAACTTACAAACACAAACGCACCAACATACCTAACTCGAATAATAGGATCCTTCTTACAAGACAGAACATTCCAGGTAAGACTCAACAATACACTCAGCACAGAAAGACAAATACTAGCGGGACTACCACAAGGGGCAATCATGAGCCCAGTACTCTTCAACCTCTACTGCTCAGACATACCTGAACCTACTACAGCGACCTTAGCTACCCACGTGGACGATACCATGTTAGCCTCATCCACATTAACGAAAGCATTACTGACTTACAAACATCAATAGACTGTATATCTGGCTGGTTTCATGATGGAAGCTAAAGTTAAACCCATCTAAAACTGAAGCGAAAATCTTCGATCTCCGGCGGTTTCGGAATGAAGACCTTCGCCTACTAACAATTGACAACCAGCAAATTCCCTGGAAACAAAAAGACCAAGAAGTGCGTTATCTGGGCGTAATCCTTGATACAAGACTCACCTGGAGACTACACATTAACACTAAACTGCAACAAGCATACACCTGACTGAAACAACTCTACCCACTCATTAACAGAAACACACCACTCAAACACTCCTGCACCACACTACTCTATAAAACTCTCCTTAGACCTCTCCTGACATACGTCTGTCCAGTTTGGATAACAGGTAGCAACACACTGACAAAACGATTGCAGACTTTCCAAAACAAGGTACTACGAATTGCACTCAACGCTCCCTGGTTTGTCAGAAACACACAAACACACAGAGAACTTGACATGCCAGATATATACACACACTGACTAAACTTACAGACGATTTCTTCCTAACGCTTCACACACTACCCTCAGCTTCACATTACCACATAGGCGAGCCTACTTCATCCAGACGATTAAAACCCAGACTCTACCAAGATCTCTGACAAAACTCATCTTTGTTTTATTGTTTCTTTATCTTTCAATAGCCCTATGTGTAAAGCTCTAAGCGAGCTGGCCCATAATAATTTGTAAATATAATAATAATATAAATATCTTTTACTTATTATTATTGCCTATCACGGGTTGGCTATACCCCGGCACTGCAGCTAGCAGAGGCTTATTGTGCCATCCCCGATAACCTTAGTAGTTGAACCCTCCCTCCCTAAGGAGTTTGAGGATTTTCACCACCAAATCTTTTTGAGCTACCATCTCCTCAGGTCGCAAGGTACCAAAGGTCTCATACCTCAATTTAGTTATTGCTACGCAATCAAATAGCAGATGGCGGGCCGTTTCCTCCTCCTCCTGACATAATCTGCACAAGAGTTCCACCTGATAAGCCCTACCTTGTCAAGCCCTTCCTGAACCTGCCGTGACCCGTAAGTAGTCCCGTCACCAGAGAAATCTGGCTCCTACTCAGACTAAGGGCCATTTGGGTACTTCGTTTACCCAGCCCTGGCATTATCCTTTTTCTCCTCCTGGCATCCTGGGCTCCTCCTCCAGAGCTCTTCATGCTTACCGCGAATCCACTTCCTAATCGCCGCACGAATCGCTCCGCCAGTGATCCCCACTGCAGGCTCTGGACCAATGAACGGAGTATTTTCCCCGTTCCTGGCCAGTTGGTCAGCCATCTCATTACCCTCAATCCCATATCGGCTGTACCTTGTTGTGCCTGGAGAGTCTCGACAACGCCTCATTCCTTCACAGGGATGAGGTAGTTCTGTAAGCCTTTAGGCAGCCTGACTGTCCGGGCAAATGCTATGAGAGTGGTTTTCTGCGGATTTACCCCAAGGTCCACCCTTCTACACCGCCGCTCTATGCACGCCTTCTGAAGAGTTCCCCGACTATGAGACCGTGTCTGTCTCTGGCTAGCACCACTATATCGTCTGCGTAGCCCAGAACGCGACATCCAGTGTCACTAAGTTCCTTCAGTAGTTCGTCCACAACCATGCACCACAGAAGAGGGGAAGAACCCCCCCTGCGGGCAGCCCCTTGTGGGCGTAATCTCTAGCGAAGCTTCACATAGGCTTGTTACAATCCCTTGTTCTAAGCACGCTGTCGATCCATCTGATGATGGATCTATTATTATTACACACACTCTTAGCCACCGTACCTAGCGCATAGCGCCAAAACCGGTGCCTATGGTCACTTAGCCTTATCTACAAAGTAGATACGTTCCCGTCCCTGCCACGTAGAGGCGGACCTTTACTTATTCGTCTAGTCCTTCTTATTACCGCGACTTCTTGAGCGAACTCGACAAAGTCTTCGAAATTCCTTGCATTTTTTACCAGCTCTTTACATTCTCCCGGCCAGTTCTCCCCCCCTACTTATCAGCTTGAATTCCATATGGATTCTAGCCTCGTCGAGGAGAGGACACCGGAAGAGAACGTGATGCACCGTGTCCCGTTGACCGCATTCACAATTTGGGGAATCTTTCAATCCTAAGTCGAAGAGCTTAGAATTGAACTCCCCGTGCCCCGTGAAATATTGTGTAACGGTCTGGGATAGCCGCAACCATCGCATCGACAGTCTGTGATGCAGATTCGGAAGGAACTCATATGTGGTTCTTCCTGTCACTGCCTCATCCCAGCGTCTTTGCCACTTCCCTATCTCATACTCTAGGATCGTTTTCTTTACGAGAGCAGGAGGCATCTGACTAGTCAACTCCCGACCATCGAGGACGATCATGCCCCTTTTTTGGTACTTATATCGTAGGGCCCTCATCTCTGCTTGGAGATCAAGCGGCAACACTCCAGCGACCACCGGTAAGGAGACCGTGGATGATGTCGCATAGGCCCTAGTCACCGAGCATAAAATAGCTCTTTACATTCTTAATAGAATGCCGCTGTACGACTGCATGTCCAGCTTGTCGGCCCAACAGGCAGCTGCGTACGTTGCGACATTCTCTATCACGCCCTTATAGATAGTCAGAGCCACACCAGTCTTCAGCTCCCACTCTCCACGGGCTACTCTTTTGATCCCGTGGTATAAGTTGAGACATCTTGAGGCAACTCGCTGAATATGGGGCTTAAAAGAAAGCTTCCAATCCAGAAGCACGCCCAGATACTCAAACTGGGTTACGTGGGCTATTCTTTGTTCGTCCACCCGTAAGTGATGGTTTCTAAGTATTAATAAATTACCAGATTACATGAAGTTTCAGGACTTGGTCAGAAAATCAAATCAAATCTAACTTTATTTGCTATAAGGTTACAAATGAGCTTGTTAAGCAGGTGAGTTGGCTTTTCATGCTGGACATACACTGAATAAATACAATCGAATTCTAACTGCATTCCAAAAATTATAACTAATTAAGTAAAATAAGTTCCTTGTACAAATTACATTAATTACAATTACAGAAATTACAATAATAGCGATAATATTAATTTACATGATCAAAATGATTGAAGAAAAGGAAAGATGAAAATTGAGTAAATACAAAAAGAAAAACAAAAACAAATCATTGAATCATTGAATACAGAAACAAAAATGAAACTTACTTCTAAATAAATAGAATTATTACTACAAGAGAAATTCACTCTAAAATAAGAGGTAGAGAGTAGTATAAAGTTATGAAATGAAAGTTAATAATGATATCAAAAATAAAAAAATAATAAATTTTAAACAAAGGAAATTCATAATAATATCAACTGTACATAATAATTGATATATTCGAGCTCAAATATATTCGACAATTAGATGAGGTGGTTAAACAAAGAGACAAAAAGAAAAACAAAAAACTGCTATATTAGCTACAGCTTGCTACATATAGAAATATACGATAAACTAACAAAAAGTACAAAAATAGAAATAATATTTACAGTACCTTTGATATTACAAATTTAAAATAAATTCTCTCAATCTCAATGTCTTGGAAATATAAAAATATATATTTTTCAATTTACACACCGAATCAATTACTAATAACTTCTCGAATTCATGCTGTAACTCAATCTCATTAGATAAGTAGGAGCTTAAATATCTAGCACGAAAATAATTGTACAATGAGCTCATGAGCATAAAATGCAAGAGGTCATCTGAGCATTTGAGACAGACAGGGCAACCATCCTCTGGATTGAACCGACTTAGTAAGCTCTTCACAGAAATACTAATATATCTTTTGGACATGACTCTCAGTTGACACAAAGCTCTAGTAAATTCAATAGGACATCTTAAATATAAATAAGACTCGCCTTGACCCAGTGTGCTAATATTGTGACAGTAATTATTAAAATTGGAAGTCAACATCCTTGCTTAATAGATGATTAGTCATTTTTGTTAACAAATTATTATTACATTTTAATGTAAGCGAGTTTTGAGAGAACCAGACATCCTGGGCATATTGAAAACAAAATCTCTCTTAACTGAGAGGTCCAATTAAAGGGAATCTTTTTATTGTCCACTTTCTCTAATAGGGCGTTATAACATACACGAGGGAGAAAGAAGGCATTTCTTTAACTTCAACCACCACTTCAACAGGGTTTGAAGATCCTACAGTATAGATGTACAACGCCTGTCTCTAATCGTACATATGAATCTGGGGTGTTAATAGGTACTTTTAGTAAAATGTTTAAAAATTTTAACTGTACACGTTCGACAATCTCCGAATAGCAGGGCCCCCATATCTCTGAAGCATAAAGAAGAACATTACTAACAAGTGAGTTAAATAAGTGCATTTTTGCATTCTACGAGTCACATTTAGAACTGGACAAAATGTTCAAAATGGAGGGAATGGCAGTGGAGCCTTTTGAGTTGAATGCTTGGCAGCTATAAGAAACTTTGCCGAGGATTTAAAGGGAACTCCCAAATACAAAAAAGAATTTGTAACAGATATCTTATTGTTGTTATAATAGAACCTTTTAAGTAAGGGGAGTTTTCCTTTGTGAAAAGGAACTACCACTGTTTTATTAATATTGACCTGCAAACAATTGGCGTCACAATATTGTCTTAATAGCTGCAGCTTAAATTGAGCATCACTCCATGAATAACATATCAGAGTGCCAAATCGTCAGCGTACAAAAGCGTAGTCAGATCTACAAGTCCTTTTATGTTAATACTCTTTGCACCATTTTGTCTAGAATAATTATTAATAGTGGATAAAAATAAATTGAATAAAATAGGGCTTAATCGCTCACCCTGGAGAACTCCCTTATTAATTTTAATTTTGTCAGATTGATTAAAACCCATATCAATTAATATATAAGCTTTGTCATATAAATGTTTTAGAACACGTATAAATTTAGGGCTGACTCCGATATCATACAATTTCTGCCAAAGTAGAGCGTGAGACAAAGAGTCGAATGCCCGAGCAAAATCGACGATATGACAAACACTCGCCTACCCTTGAGCCTCAATTGGAGATTTACGGCTGAAGACAGGGTGAAAATGGCATCTACGCAACCCCTTCCACTACGAAACCCACATTGTTCTTCGGGAATGAGAGAGTGTTGCTCAGCCCAGGCCGACAATCTAGTGCACAGTACTTGAGTAAATATTTTTACAATCGAGTTGACTAAAGCAAAGCAATGCCGCGATAATTTAAGGGGTCATTAGGGTCACCTTTTTTAAAAAGCATACGCATTTTCACGAAGCCCACGAATCGGGAATCATTTCTTTATTCCATATTTGGTTGAAGAGGTTATGCAAATAATGCAGCCATTCAGGGTGTAGAAACTTGAATGCCTCATTAGGGATCATATCGAGACCTGGAGCCTTTCCTTACCCACTGCTGAAAATACTATTTTGAATTTCATCCATCGTAAAATCTGGATCTAATACAGAATCAAAAACACCAAAAAAGGATACAATATCCTTGGAGATGGGGGAAAAATACGTTTATAGAATGATTCCCAAGCCTGGATAGTAATTATCATATCAGCATTTCTCTTCTTCGCTCTAAATTTCGAAACAGAGTTCCAAAACTTAGACGAATTTTTAGTATTATTAAATTCCTCTTTAATTCGATTTTTATACGCTTTTTTACTGATTTGAAGAAATTTCAAATAGTCCCTTTTAACTTTAGGATAGATTAACAACTTGTTTTTATTATTAAACTTTTTATAAAGTTTAAATGCCTTCCGAACTTTAGCCTTTAACTGCCCACATTGAGCCGTGAACCAGGTTGTTTATATTTCATGCCGCTTCTTACCTTATTAGAGCAAGCATTCATGGAATAAATAATTTTTGATTCATAAAGTGTGTTAAATATAGTGTTAATAAAGTTATTAGACAAGTTATTAATATTATCATTATTATAATATAATAATGGACGCTGAGATATTGGTTTTGAAAACGTACCACAGAAATGGGTCTCTACTATTTAAACAGAGGGTTGGTTTAGAGTGAAAATTATCAGGGTAAGAATGTGAGAAGGTTGACTCTATGTTGAGATGTAATACCGCTAAATTATGATGAGAAGTGCTAGACATTTATCAACTGAAAGTCACTACACAATGGGAGAGCAGAATGATTAATCCGGATAAAATCAATTACACTAACACCATTTGGGCCAATATAAGAGAAATTACCCTGTGTATCCCCCAGGCTTCTTCCGTTACTCACAATAAATCCATTACTTTCCATTATTTCAACTAATAATTGACCTCTCCTATCCACTCTCTCATCCATCGATTCTCTCTGAGAATTAAACAGAGAATCCTCAAATATTTCATCCTCCATAACATTTAATTTCCCGATTTTCGCGTTAATTATGATGGTATTAGTATGTCCAAAATCTAGCAAATTATTTTCCAATACACAATTAAACGCACTAATAGAACCTGAATTAAGATCCGGCCGCCAGTAATAATTAGCATTTACGAGTAAAGATTCATTCTCAAAATTTATATAAAAAGAAATCCAATACTCTGACAAATTAATTAAACTTTCATTATCTTTGTATTTAGGTTTAATTAAAACACCAATACCCCCACTAGCCCTACCTTTAGAATATTTGTTTACTGCTTTACTATGAAATACTACATAATCAGAAAAAAAAGCAGGTAAAAATATTTTATCAGACACCCAAGTTTCTAACAGACAAACAACATCCATATTTAACAGTAACTTAATTTCATCTGCTTGAAGGTTATATAACGAATTCATTCCATTTATATTAATAAACGATACATTAAAATTATTAAAATAAATATTTCTTAAACATTCGGTTTGGTTTGCTTGACTAAAAAAGAATCTATTCTAGATCTGAGAAGCCATTTCCATATTCTTTACTTTTCATTTCTTAGATAAACCTGACAGTCTGGAAGAAGTTCTGCTCAAAGAAGAGTCTGTGTCCAAATCATCATAATCGGATACCTCAAGTTCGGGGATTCTGTTTTCCTTACTCATTAATTTCTGGAGATCATTCACACACTTGATTTTCAGAATAGGGGACTCATCAGTAATACGAATTTTAATATTACGGTCATTAAACCAAACATATTTTATATGATTTGAACGTTGCGATGTTTTGGCTTCCTTAAATATTATATACTTAAAGGGAGACATCATTTCATTGGTGTAAATGAGATAATTCTCATTTGAGTTGAAAAGCTTAGGGTTCAAGTTGATTTTATTCTCTCTTTTCTTGAACAAAAATTCTTTTTTATCTGATTCTTTTGAAAATTTTACAATAATAGGCGGGGGATAATGATTTCGCATATTTTGAGGATGAAATTTAACTCTGTAACAATTAACAAATTTATCAACTCTATACTCGAAATTAATTGCTTTACAAATTACTTCCAATACATTGAAGATATTTTCCCCTTCAGTATGTGGAATATTAGTATTCGTAAACCATTAAACTGAGGAAATTGTACAGTATCTTATAAGGTGAGATTTAACGCAGTAATCTCTTCTTGAAGTTTTATTTTCTTTTTTCAAACGACTGTTTTCTTTTACACAGTGAACAATTTTATTCTCTAAATTAGAAGTAACTGGTTTAAATTCTTCCTTAAACAATTGAATTTGTTTTAATTTCATTTGACATCTTTTCAAGTTTACAGAATAACGTACGCACAAGTCATTATCCATTGTCTCTCCTTTTTTTTCAGCATTATCACGGCTACCACCACTCATGGCCATGCTAGCTTCAAATGAGCACTCAGTAATTCGTTAATTACGACAAAAACAGATCACTACTCTATATTTTAATTCACCACTGTACACCTCAAATAAAACTGTATAAAGTGATGTAAAATTCAAGTTATTTAATCAAACTAAAACCTCAAAATAAAACATCTTAATGCAGAGTACAAAACATATATGTTTATAGTACAAGTACTAGAGTCCAACTCCCTGACTTGGTCAGAAAATGTTTCATTGTCATTTTTCTTTAGTGGCTGTTTTATTAATTCACTATCTTTTTTTACAGAAATGGAAATCTTAAAATTTTATACAGCAATTTATACTTGCAGATGTATTTAAAGTTGAGAGAGAGATGATGTTGGCTTCTTAGCCCATTGGTGAGTAGTAATTTCTGTAAGAAATATTGTTCATGTGATCTCAATTCACAAAATTTGTGCTCCATGTTCTGTTTTAAGTACGAATCGCACATTCTGAAAGCAGTCTGAGCCGCAGTCCTATTGTCAGTATTGTAGATTTTAATGAGTAGACTTCTTGTCACAATCTCAGCTGGCTAAGAAGCGTAATTTTCTTTATATTGCAATACGATTAATTATTCTCTTTGAATAATATGATGTAATTTTTTTTTTTTGCGCTTTCTTGGCCATTCTTTGGGGAGGGTTATTTTTAGGGTTTTGATTTCAAACAGCTCTTGGCAATTAAATATTTTATTCAATTCTGCCAGAAATATGTGTAAGTAGAAAATATTCCGTGGCTTAAGTCGGTTTTAAGTGTCATTTTACAAAATTTTAATAATCATTTTATAAAGAATTTCAAAGTTAGATCTATAAAAATGGTTTTGTACCTTGTAACTTTGTATATTATAGTAAATGAGATTTAATATCACCTTTTAAATTCTCTGTTGACTAAACATTTGAATAGATAATAGGTACAAATAGACATTTGCAGAAATGTTTCTAGTATAATATTGAAATAGTTAAATATATAGTTGAACCCTCAATGCTGGATAAACATACGAGTTTTATCCTTCATGATTCATTTTTCTTTACTTCCGATCGTTTTCGATTTTCCTCCGTCAAAATTCTAGTAATAACATTTATGTAGAGATGTAGAAAGAGTTGCCTTCACTCTGGTATGTAACAGAACATAAAAATTGGATATCAACTCTTTGCAGGAAATTGATGAGCTACACTTTGACTGTTGGAGAAAAAATCTGGAACTGTACAGAATTCAAGAAAAGAAGCACTGCCAGGGCGGATAAAATCCCTGTTATCTTGGGTGGTTCTTTTTTTTAATGATTTTATTTCCCTTAAGTTATTCGTAAGAATAAAGGAAACTTGTATCTTTTCAGTGTAAATATAATTTCAATTCTGTATATTAGATGTTGTTAAAAGAATTTCTAACTTTTATAATAATAATAAAAATAGTATTAGGATATGGAAATTGAATACGAAACTATGCATATTGATGTTGCATACAGTTAGTATCTGTAAGGGAAATGATGTTCTTTTATGAAAAGAAAATTGGTAATAATTTGGGAGCATAACCAAACCCGATTGAAAGAACAAGATATAAAAAATTTCTCATTCCTTAAAAATATCTATCTGTTTTTAATGTACGTTGAAGAAGGTTGTTCAAGTTGTAGTCTTACGAAAATAGGTTTCTGGAAGAAATCTCTATAGTTTTGGTTATGGTAGTTACTAGTATACAGCCTATACAAGATGTGAAGAAGATGCTTTTTACTAAATAGATTTCTTTTTTCGATCTTTTGACGTGAAACACAAACTCATATCTCTTTGGATTCTTACAACTATAAACTACTTAGTAAAAATACTTTTACAAAAAAACTTTTCAACAGAAATGATTTGTTTTTCAATCTGAAACATACTAAGCAGATGTTGATCCCTCTCATACGCTCATTTTATAATAGTATTAGATTCCAACAATGGATTTATTGCAGATAAATGAAGGTAATCCTATTGGACTAAAAATTTGTTATCCTTTATGACCCTTTTAATCACAGAAATGTCATTGTTATTTTAATAATACCTTAATATAATATAGATGGTATAAATACCATGATTATCTGTGAATTGCACTGATGTGGCAATTTAGATAAAAGCTCAAGGTTGAAGGTGCCTCCAGAGTCCTGCAAAAATGTATCGACTAAAAGTGATAGGCCTTTTGTTCACATATACCTTCTCATATGACACTCAGACCGTATGCACTTTTTGTGGTGAACTCAAAACACGTATAAGCAATATACAAGAGCTACAATAGATCTGCTGGATCATTTTATGGATTTGGCTTTTTAGATAACTTCTTTGACAAAAGCTTCTTTCTGTAGCCAATTGGAGGCTTATGGGTAAAAGGCAAGGTGCGTTCCCCTATCCAAAATTATTTCTACAATTTTTTCAATATTATCAATTAAGGTCGTTATTTTGATAGACATTGTTCTTACAACTTGCCATTTTCTCGACTGTTGGTAATTAGGGCATCTTGGTCTTACTCTAAATTAAGTAAATAAATATTATTTATTATTTTCACCCATAATATGACCTACTTAAACACAACAAATGACATTATTTTTAACTCATCCATCTACGGCTGAAGATAATGCAAGGAAATTCTTCTGATATGTGGTCATGTGTCCAAATTTGTTTCTTTTAATGATCAACACTTTATAATTCAAATTATCAAGTAATAATTATAATACAAAATGCATATTATCATATATTATAATTATAAAATATAATTCAAGTAACAATAGTAATAACTCTCTACATCTACTTTATACAGATACTCTTTACCCGGGCCATAGTAGCTCTCAGTCGACGTATTGTTTTAATATTATTCTTAGATGGTAAAAATGGATAGGTCGGTCAGAAAAACAGGTTTTCAAATTTTCAGCGACGTTTTGACAAATTTATTGCCTTCTTCTGGAAAACATTTATGGTTTCTCTGGTAATCTCGCTATTTAAACCATAGTTTTTAAAATTTCAAGCAATAAATTTGCCGGACGTCGGTGATAATTTGAATTTGTTTTTCTGACCGACCTCGACATCTACTTTTATTACAACATTTAATAGAGTGGCTGCAACATCGAACATCACTATTCTTATATATGTATAATGTGTTCTGTATACCATTTTTTATTTGTTTATTTTTTATTTATTTCTTTATAGAAGCTTCTCTTCTTACAGCATAATTAATTTGCGTTTTCCTAACGGTAGATATTACATATCTCAATGTACGTCTCCAAGGGATTTTTGTTTGCAGGTCAACAACATTAACTGTAGCTTTCTTTACCTAAGTCTGCTTGTATATTTCTCTTAGTTCTCATATGGAATGATTACAATTATATTTGAAAATTTTTTGATACCGTTTCTTGCGCAAGTAAACTAATTAAAATAAATATATATATTTATAAATATAAATAAATAATATATAATAATAAATTATTATAAAATAATATATAAACATAATTAAATAAAAATAATTAATATAATATATAAATGTAAATAATATATATTATTATATATATATATATATATATATATATATATATAAATGCAGAAATATCCTAAAATAAGTTAAGCTATTTCTGTTCTATAATATCAAACATACTTTTTATGTCAAGTATTTATGACTATTGTAGTGCGAGTTTTTTCAGGAATAGTACTTTCAACGATCATTGTAATAGATAATAAACGCAAATCTAATTAGTACCATGAAATCACAAGCGAAAAAGATTCTTGATTTGTTTATTAAGATAATGAAATTATAATAATGCCGTTTAGAATTCCTATAATGTATTTACAATTTTTTTATTTTATTTATTTATACTATCTTAAAAATACAGAAAATGCAGTAGTATTTAACAGTTCTTCCACAAACAGGCCTTCCACAGACAGAATGAACGTATGAGTTTAAAAACGTACTCACCTGTTGATTAATGAGATAATTATTGCTTTATAAATAACTAAAAACTACTTCAACAGAAAATTATTCTGAAACGCACAAAATTCAACCAATCTATTAACAAATTCAGTTAATGAATATAAATTTTCTGCTGCATCATTGGCTCCCTCACTGTTTGTATCACTATCTTCGTATTGAACCATTATTTGTTTCCTCAATCATTGTCCCCAATCTGAATCATTTACTTTTGCATTGTTGCCATAGCCATATAGAGTTCTTTTTTTTTTTTAATTTCTCCTCGCTCTCATTTTCATTGCTATTCTTCTTCTTTAATGCATGTATCGGATTTGATGGTTGGGAATCTACTATTTCCAGAATTGGAATTTCCTGTAAAAAACAAATTATATTATTGCAATTTATACTGTTTGTGTGTGTGTATATTTATACATAACATATATAGCAGCTTTTAATTCCATCACTATGATTCAGACACCTACAAGCCACGAAGAGTTACACATTGAAGCCTTATTAAAAGAAAAATCTGAAAGGTTCAGAAAGAATTTTTAATTACAGGCGGTCACGGGAAAGGAGTATTTCTGAAAATGTGTTTGGAATTATGTCAACTCGATTTAGTTTTGCGAAATCAAATTGAATTCAGTCCTGAAAAAACTAAAGGAGTGACAATATGACAATATGTGCTTTGCATAATTTCTTCATGACTCGCGCACCTACCAATAACTTTTATGCAACCAGTACTGATTTTGACAGAGAAAATGAAGGAGTTATAACAGAGGGACAGTGGCGAAATAAAGAAAACTTCCTAAATGGAACATCTGTATGCCACTTGCTACAATACCTAGTAAAAGACAATCAGTGCAAGGTTACACAAGACATTTTCAAACATTATTTTATGACCGATGGGGAAGTACTATGGTAGTATCTGTAAAACAGTGTAAATGCAATTAACCTCCTCCTGTTCTTGGTAATTTATAATGCATTCATATTCTGTTGTATTGTTCATATTAATAAATATATTATGAACGTAAAAACATCTTAAACAATTAAGGTATGTTCTTCTATAAAATGTACATTTGAGAATTGTGATACAAACCAAAAAATATATTTTATCTGTGAGAGTTTTTTGTTTTTACCATACGTTTCGACAAGGATGTGCTAAAGACTTCCATAAAAGGCCAGTCTGAAACAAACAAATCCCTTAATAGACATAACATAACTTTCTCCGCAGATAACAGCCATAAAAAGACAATATACACCAAAATTAAAGATAACATTCTATACAACAAACAAACCAATTTTGTATATGAGATCAACTACAAAAACTGTCCTAATTCATTGAAACACTCGATATTTGAATTTTAACTCCTTCCTCTAAACTCAAAAATTAGTACAAACAAGTTAGAAATATCAATAGATTGCCATTAATTATTATACTTATATATCAATTATTATTATTATTATTTAAGAACACTTACCGTAGGGACTTGTCTTTATATTGATCTAGAACTGAGTTCCAGAGGGATGGTTTCAACTCTCACTCACTAATTAAACTTGCATTTCATCCCTTCCCAACGTCTTCTGGCATCTTTTTCTTTGGACTTTTTCAAGGCATTTTTCCACATTAATTTCCATTTTTTCTTTGGAGTTATAAAACAAGTCACACACAGTATAGGCTAACAAGATGCCTGCACTGTCAAAGTAACTGACGGATGTGCTCGTCAGTAACTTCTCTGACGCTCGATGACAGTCTTTGGCAGTTAACAGACCGCGAGTTGGAAGTGTACACTGACCGGTGTATACACGCAACTGAGTGCCCTGGCAGCCAATAACTGACTAAAAACATTACCCGTGTTAATGCACCTTAAGTATAAAGAAACCGCTATAGCCATTTTCAAGCAAATCGTAGATACAATATTTATATTATACAGCAGACGAAATTTATTCCATGCTAAAAAGGGCTTTTTTTTTTATTTATTAGCAAATATGTCTTAATTCAAAATAAAACACATTTAATATTATATATATTGAGAGTGGGTGATGAGATTACAATAAGTCGCAAACAGACCAATTTCTAAATAAGGGATCGCAAAACATGTCTTTCCGATTGAATTTGAAAATTTATTGAATGGAATACATGTAAGAGGAAGTAATATATTTTATTAGTAGCTGTAGTTATTTATAAATGAAAATTAAATTGTAATTAAACATGGATATAATAGCACTGCAAATGAAGCAAAAATCCTTGTATATCAGGGCATAGCGACATATGCATGTAAAACTCCAAACAATCGATATTTTTTTATAACATTGTTACTACTTTCATTATATTTTTGTTTATAGATGTTTTCCTAATTGCTTGTAGGAAACTATTTAGTAGCTAAATGTCCTAAGTTGCAAAGATATTTGCTTTTATGGGTCACTATTTAATGAATTTTATAAAAATTCGTAACTTATATTGAGCGTTTATGGTTTTTATCTAAAAGAAATATTCATGTTTATTTAATTATAAACAAACCGCCATTAAAACAAAAATTATACCGCACACTCCGAGAACGCTTGCCCTCAGAAGGCAAAAATATGAGAAGGCTCCAAGTGAACAGGTTATGTTGATATGATTGATCCTAACAAAGTGTAGTGATATTTTTAATCCTAGTTCTATGGGAATTTAACTAATTTTAATCATACATATAACTTCATTTTAAATACTATGGTATTTAAAGAAGGAAAAATATGTTTTTCTTTTAAAAAGTTATCCGTTGTTTTCTTAAATAGTATTCAGTAACAAGAAGACATTGTGTAGGAACACAATTTTTTATTTTATTTCTTTCTCAAAAAATGTAAATATTTCAATTCTATATTTTTACTGTCCTTTATTATTTCAGTTTGATCAGGAATAATAGTCATGTCTTCCAAGAGGTAAGATAACTATATATTTATTTTCACATTTAGAATTACAATTTTGAATGGTAATGTTGCATAAAAAGAGGAATTTCTTTATTTCATGAAAATGTTGAGCTTTTTTTATAAACTTGAAAATAAGTTGAATGATAAATATTTATACAGAGTTATTAATAACTTTACTTAAAATTGCAGAGCAATTTTCAGTTCACGAAACTGGAAAAAATCATTTTGTATTTTGTAATTAAGTAATGCTTTTCTTTTAATACTAATATCTTTATGATTAATGCATTAACTGATTTTTGTTGCATTTACCCAGAATGCCGGAACACTAAATAAATACTTCGCTTCTTAATAAATAATTTATAATTCCAAGAATTGTGGTAATAATATAAAGAATTCAGAGTTAATCAGGTTTGGAAATGCAGATGTAAGGTATATGTCGAACATTTGTTTGGCTAGGATTTTATGTCCATTATTTATTTTTGTAAACTATTTAGACTTAGGTAATGTTGATTTTTTTTTTGCAACGCTGTTATATATGTTATTCTGTAAATGAAAACAGATTATTATAGCTATATAGACTCAGGAAAGTAATATCTCTAAACTTAAAATGCGGAGGGATTTTCCTTAGAAAATATATTTTTTGAGTTTGCTTGAATAATATGCATTTGGGTGGCAGATAGAATTATTTTAATTTCTATGAGTACAAAAAATTTAAGATTTACCAATGTCCGCAGTCAAAAAATTAATTTACTTATGAATTTTCAAAAAGAATAGGAAAATTTATATCATTTAACTCGGCTTTTTGTTCTTGGTCGTTTATGGCATCATATAATATTTAATTACTGTGATCAGCATTGTTTTTACTTAATCAGTAGGTACTTGATGGAAATGCTTAAACCTAAAAAAGTCAATTTTATCCAGGTTTCATGAAATTTGGTATTATATTGGATTTGTTATTTATGTATTGATCTCTTCCATCAATTATACTTAGGCGTAATTTTAGGTTCATCACTTTTGGATAGAAGGCAAAAAGTATTTTAAACATTTAATTCATCGCTCTGCAATTTCTTATATAATGTATGATACATTTTTTAAATTTATTTTTACTATAATTGATAAAAGTAAACAATGAGCATAATTCATAAAAAGAATTTAGATGACTTGTTAAAGGACATCTTGGATACCCTCCAAGAACTACAGAGTCAACTATTCTAGTACCCTTTCAGTGTTCCCTCTCATTCTCCAATAATTTTTACTTGGTTTACATATTCTTTTGTCGCTTAATTATCAATAGCTTTTATCTATACATTAATTTTTTACGACACCAGTTCTATTAATTATTGTTTATGCTTAATGATTTCTTACTGCATTTTGGTTGTTACTAAATGGTTTGTTGATGATGGTCACGAATGGAAGATTGCTTTTCTCGAAGGGAGCATCTTTAAAAAAGACAAATCAGCTTTGGTTAATCAAACTTTGAAAAGAAAAGAAAAGACAAGACAGGACATAATCGTCCTATGTTCGTAAAGGATCTGTAAACTATTACACTTTTTATAACCTCCACTTCATATAAGAAATCTACACTCCACTCCAAAAGTAGGGAAAAAAAGAATGATTTTCTTTGAATATGTGGTTATAAATTATTTTTTCCATAATAGAAAACTAGTGCCTTTAAAAGTACAAATTTGATTTCATCAATAAGAGAAACAAAGTGCTTTATTTATTTTGACAGAACTCACAATTTTATATTTTAGTTGAGAATTTATAAAATATTTAGTAAATTATTTTGTTTTATAGCGAATTAAAGAAATTATCAGAAGAAAGCTTGACAAGGCAACCGGAAGAGGTCTTTGATATAATATGCAAATTGGGAGAAGGGTGAGTTGAAATCTTTTTCATTAATTTTTAGTCCTTATGAATGTATAAAAAGCGCAGGAATGTTGTCATTCACTTCCTTTTACGAATTCATTTAGTTCCTATGGAAGCGTCTACAAAGCGCTACACAAGGAGTCAGGCCAAGTTCTTGCCATAAAACAGGTTCCTGTCGATACAGATCTCCAGGAAATCATAAAGGAAATATCAATAATGCAACAGTGCGATAGCCCTTATGTTGTAAAATATTATGGGTCCTATTTTAAAAACACTGATCTCTGGGTAAGTTTCTTCTTCTTCTTTTTATTAGTATTATTATTTCTATTTATTTTGTTCTATAAAAATTGAGTCCCTCACCAAATCATACAGATTGTTAATAACAAATCAGTACAATAAAAAGTAGAAATTAAGGTTCTATAAAACCAAAAAAGAGCTTAATAGCTTTTCTATTAATCATTCATCAATAGCAAAAGGTCTTATTTCTAGCCCAAACTTAGAAAACTGTATAATTGATAATTTACATTTGTAATATTCTGAGACTATATTTTAAACTAGAAGAAGAATATTTACGATTTCCAGCTATTAAACTATAATGGACCTAATCATAAAAACAAAAAAAAATCTTTTTTTTTTTTTACATGTGATGTAAATATCAATAATGCATTACCTATGTATGTATGTATGGGTTTATGATTTCTTAACCAAGCCAAAGTTCTAGTTACATATTGAGTAACATTTCTTTTAGATATTGCTGGCTGCGTGAAGTTTTATTCCATAATTTATCCAATAAAGGATAAATATTAATGAACCGAGAGCTAGCAGAATTTGTTTGTCCCTAATCCCTGAATGTGAGAATTAGCATTTAGTATAATTTTAAATTGCGCTTGAATAAAATAGTGCCCAGTAGCAAAGCTAATATAGAAGAAAAAACTGACTTTGGGAAACGCAAGTAAAAATGAATGATTAAACTTTAGATAAAAATAAGTTATTTTGTTTTAGTAGGATTTTAATACAATTAGAAAAACAACTTATAGCAGTTCATTGTTTGTTTAATATTTTAACTAACCTACTTGTTCTTAATTTGGCTACGTGCACGTTTAAAATTTTTCTTCTGGTTTCCAGCGCCCCAGCAAAATTTACGATTAAACAAGACGCCCTTTATCAAGAGCAACCTTTAAATTTCATCAAATAGGTTTCAAAAATATCGAAATAAACTATTTATATTTAAACAGACATGTAAGTGCTGCACACATCCAAGTGTTCATACATAGATTCATACAGTGTTTTACAGAGTCACAAGAATTGTATTTAACATTATTTAAGTTGAACATTGCATCATATACGACGCCTGCCATATCATCACGTCTTTAATAACTTACAAGAACAACCCGGATTTCGAAGGAAAACGTCCCAATTGTCCAAAAATAAATCATTTCGAGCGGAGTATTATTGACAAATTTTCTTATTTTTTTATATCCCTTTTTGAATACAATTACTTTCATTTTATCAATATTAACATTTAAATTGTTTAAAAGAACATTATTTTACCAAATCTAAAAGATGAAATAATTCCAACTGTCCAAAACTTTGATCTGTTTCGGGTCCCATGTTATTATACCCGTTGCTGAATTCATCTTCGTTTCTTTTTCCAGCATTGACTTTTAAATTATAGTTGAAGATTTTATTAGATGCTGTTTTCTTCAATCATTAGCGTCCAAAAAAGTTTTATCTTATTGTACACTTTGCTAATCTTCATTTTTTTTAAAAGTCTTACGAAAGTTCTTGCCATATAACAAGTTCCCATGGATTGCTAAGAAATCTTAAAGGTAGAGAGATACACCATCCAGCTCGAACGGCGGTGCTGCTCAACTAAATTGAGTTGCAATGACACAGCGTACTGATCAATCAAGTTGACATCCATTGAATCAGTGAAAGAACAGAATATTGGTGAGGCAGTCATACAAGCAATTCACAATTTGATTAATTGGATTCGTGTCGATAATACAACAACCATAGATACATAGGATAAGTACAAGTAACACATTCAGTCAGTAGAGACATGAACCATATATGTGGTTATGGATTATGCCGAGAGAGGCAATGATTATTTGCTCTGCGATTACCGTCAGTTTGTTTCTGTCGATACCGAGTATTTTTTGGGATCGTTCCCCTGGAACCGAACCACAGTCCATAGACCGCGAATCTCCGCTCCCCGAACTCTTCTTTGAACTTCTCTTGCAGGAAAGGCACGCATTTTTCGTAGATGCCCTTCTTTTCATCGTTGATGAGTTCTGCTTGATTGGGTTCATTACCCTCAAACCTCACTGTGGGGTCCAAAATCAACGCAGTTCTACCTTTGCTGTCAAACGCTACTATGTCTGCGTATCTCGGCGACCCATCTGTGTCCACACAGTATACTTCTTCGCGGCACGCGTAACCTTTCTCTTGCATAAGCTCAATGATAGTCCTCTTAACGCCATGGTGCCGGCGGGTCACAAGCAACATGCTGTTGGGGCAGCTTCCCAGCACTTGGGCTGGAGTTTCCTTCTCTCGGCCGCATCTGCGGCAGAGGATCCCAACGTCATGCGACGCCTGATCACCTACTCCCGGTACACCACGGAGAGGAGCATAATTGGTGCTGAGTTTTACTGCATTGATCCACTCTGACCCTGAGAGAATTGCTTTGTCGCAAATGAATTTATTCCCAAGCGTCGAAGCTTTGAAATGTTGGACGCCATACCCTTGCCATTTGCAACTTGCCCATTCCTCGAAAGCTCTCTCTCGTAGAGACTGCCTTATCTTTTTAATATTATCAACTTCTTCGAGGCTTGCGTTGTAGATTCTCAACCGGTCTTTGCATTCAGAAACTTCATTGCTGTAATTAAATATTGATTGGAAGAGAACATCGTCGACGTTGGCCACTCTCTGGGCCACCGACCAGTGCTGGAGAGGCGCCTTCCAGGAACATCTAAGTAGCCCCAGCCAACGATAGCGACGTGGGGTGTACAGCATAGCGTTAGTGGTATTCGCAGGTAAACTAAGCTTGCTTTAGCACTTCGACGAATTACAGTGTCGATTCCATCCAGACTCGTTGAGGATAATTTTATAAGCGGTGCTGTCTGAAGGGAATAAGGCAGTGATTGGAAGAGGTATTGGTTAATTACATTGAGCTTCTGATCCGGCTTTAGCAAATTGGAAGCCACAAGCTTGTTCAAATTATCTTTAAATTTATGGATCGCACCATCATTAAGCTGAAGCTCACCATCAAAAGTACAACCGAGATACTTTATTTTCTCGTTATTTTCTATTGAGACAATTTCTTCCCCACTTTCCAGGCGTAATTTTGTGCTCAGGATTTTGCCGTCCTCTATGACAATAGCCGGAAATAGTATTGCAACAAGGCGAAATCCTAGTGCAACATATTGGGTTCCGCCTTTTTTTTTTTTTTCTTTTTTTTAAAGGAGATATACACAGCGCTGAAAGATCTGTTGTGCTCCCCGAGGTCTTCTTAGTGCACTATCGCTCTCCGAGTAGGGTTCTTTAACTACCGACAAAACACTGCCCATCATCGACTGTACAGTGAGCTGTAGAGGCTTCTAGAAGAGAAAATCTAAGGGTGGCATGCTGGATCGAACCCGGGACCATCGTGTTGCTAGTTCAGCGCGCTACCACTGAGATAATCCCTTCCTTTGAATTTGCCTTGTGTGTAAGTGACTGAATTTGGTCACTGCGCGATTGTTTCTCGTGAATCTTTCTACAACTATTCTGAGTTATTTTTCAAAGCCTCAGAAATATTTCTGTTATCGTTTTGCAATATGAAGTTGATCGTGTTTTAATTGCAAGATTTTTATAATATGTAACTCTATGAAAATTTTGTTCCGCCCAGATTTTTCTCAGAGTCTTTCCTAAAGACCACTCTTCCTAAATAGAGGATCTTTTTTTAAGTGCTATTTTATAAATTTACAGATAGTGATGGAGTACTGTGGGGCTGGTTCAGTTTCTGACATAATGAGGTTACGAAAGAAGACATTGACCGAAGATGAAATAGCTACAATCCTCTGTGATACATTAAAAGGACTTGAATACCTACATTTACGTAGAAAGATACATCGTGATATTAAAGCTGGTAATATTTTATTAAATACAGAAGGCCATGCAAAACTTGCTGATTTCGGTGTTGCTGGACAGTTAACGGTACATTGAATATTTCATAATTGCTCATTAAATGTATCATTTTTTACTTACATTTATTTATGAATTTAAATTTATTTAGGATACAATGGCCAAGAGGAATACTGTAATAGGAACACCATTTTGGATGGCACCTGAAGTTATCCAAGAAATAGGGTATGACTGTGTTGCTGACATGTGGAGTTTAGGTAAGTCTGTACTGTCTTTATTGTGATCATAAGGATTCTTTGCTTTTAAGTTGTTTGTAATAATCATTCGATAGTTTGTTAATGATATACAAAAACCGATACTTGTTTCTATGTGTAAAACTGTACCAGATTTCTGTATAAATTATTACTAATGTAAATTTAGAAATATTTATTTTATGTTTTTCCTAAAGGAATAACTGCATTAGAAATGGCAGAAGGAAAACCTCCCTATGGTGATATTCATCCCATGCGTGCCATTTTTATGATACCTACAAAACCGCCACCATCATTTAGAGAACCAGATCAATGGAGTCCTGAATTTATTGATTTTGTATCTAGATGCTTAGTAAAAAATCCTGAAGAACGTGCTACTGCAAGCGAAATGTTGCAGCATGAATTCATAGGTAATCCTTAGTTTGCCATTATTAAGAGTGAGAATTCTTCATATTAAGTATTAAGGATTAGGATTAGTTTTATTGCGATCTTAATGTAAATTTGAAATCAGTTTAAGATTGTTTTTATTTTAATAAATTTAGGGAATGCAAAGCAACCCTGCATTTTGAGTGGAATGATTGCTGAAGCAAGAGAAATAAGAGAAAATCAAAATTTAAGACTTAGTGCAGCCACTGCTCTTCATAAGCAAGCTACTACAGATTCTGTAGGTGTCATTTTAGATTAGTGTCTACCATTGTTTCATGCAGTTGACAAAGCTGTGCGTTTTTATAGATTTCTACAATATATCAATATCTTTATTTTTTCGCATTGCTTTATGGAAATAGCTCATTGTAGATAGTTTTCGATTTATAGTTTTATGAGAATTTATTTTAGGATGATGATGGTGGACAAAATAATGGAACCTTAGTGAGATATGATGCAGATACAGCAACTTTAGTACCAGATAGAGATCTTACAATGAAGGAAGATAAAACATTAGTAAGTCACAGAGGCAATAACAGTTTGGCAGAAAATTTGGGGACGATGGTCATTAATAGTGACACTGAAGATGAGAGTACCATGAAGAGTGAGTGCATTTATTAATCATTTGAATGAATTAGCAAAAAAAAAAAGAAAAAAGAAGTTTAATTTGATTAATTATGCTGAATTCTGATTGCAGGACATGATACAGGACCTGGTGAATCTGGAAAGAAATATCGACCACTATTTCTTGATCATTTCGATAAGAAAGAAGCTGAAAGCATAATGGTAATTTATTATATAAAAATAAGTTATGTATAATTTGATGGATTTTAGTCAACATTTTTATATGACAGCTTAATTTAACTATTTATTATAATTCTAATCAAGATCTTCAATCGATTGATTACCTACTATAAAAAATTGCTAAAAGATATTTGTTTTATATGATAATTAAATAACGCTAATTTTTGCCATTTAACATTCACCTTTCAACGAAGTAATTCTTACGTTCTTGTTAAAAAAAAGTAGGCCTGTTTAATAAAAATATCTTTACGGATTAAACAGTTGTATATTAATACTGTTACAAGAATTTTTTTTCGAACGCAATCCCATTATTTATTTTAAACTATTATTTAATTACGTAGGGAAACGGTCCCATAAACAAGCATTTAGGAGACCCATTTAACATCACGCAGTCAATGCCGCAGGTAAATTGCTATTTTTGTAAGTAGAAATGTTGCATGTGAGTCTTAAATGTATAATTCTGTGTAGTATAGTTTATGTGGCCTGCAATGAGACAAATAAAAATAATATGAATGTTAGTCATTGAAAAGTGCCCATATTTGATGTTTTGAAACTTGAAAGATCGATTGTTGTGTTAAGATTTTCATTTTTTTAATTATTCATTTTGAGAATTTTTTTAAAAATTTATTTATATGTATTTTTTATTGTTTTATGTGATCATGCTATGGCATTAGAGTGATTACTTCTTAATTTTCGCATTTCATACAGGAGGCTTTCTATTCAGAATTGTTATTTTTTTTTGTTTATGAAGAAAAGTTTTTGGTAACATTAAAATGTAATCTTTAGAAACAGGAAATATATTGTTCATCATATAATGTGAATTTATTATGAACATTATAATTCACATTATTATTAACATTCGGGGAAATGTTAGATTTATTTCTTTTACTTGTACATACCTCTCTAATAAACCTTAAAGCAGTTATTGCAGAACATCATCCAACCATAATAACAGAAAAGTTGATAAACAAGGGATATTGAAGTCTTATTTGGTAAAACACGTTAGCAGAGATAATATATTGAATTTCTGAATTTTCTTATCGATTGAATATTTTGGAATAGGAGAAATCTGTTTGTAGAAGATTAGAATTTGTTCGTAATTCCTTTCATTCCTTGTGTTTTAAGAATTTTTGTATTAATATATGTAAAAACTTATAGTAAGTGTGGCTTAAAGGTAAGTCCGTTTGCGACGAAGAAGAACTATTGTTGTGGCTCTCTTGCATGTCAGTGTTCGTACATAGATTTATTCGACGATAAGAGGGAATGAGTGAATATGGTGAGAGCTAAAGGCTTATGCCTTGTCTACACTGGTAGATAAAATCGCGCAACTCGTGTCTATGAACAAAGTTCTCCGATTGTTGATAGGCAGTTGGGAACAATTTGGGTGTTCTACAACTCTCCATAAACAAAAATCTCATGTTTATAGGTCACCCATTTCAAATAGATTTGTTGCGCAACATTTCGTAGTCTGGACGTGTCCTATAAACAAAAACTACATTAGGCTGGTGAATGAGTCCTGCCAGTCGCCTGGAAACGGAGCGTGACTGCCAACCTGAGAGAAACTGGAATGGTTTCCAGGAAATTCGTGTGGTCTTGACGATTTTTCCCCCAACCATCAGAAGTAAATCTTCAAAATCACTCCTCCCAATGATGTTGACCCTCCAGTCAACGTGTGAAATTCCAGAATTCCATGGCATCTTCCAATCCTAATTTATCAAGAGATTTTATCCCTCAAATAAAAACTGTCGTGTCCACCAACGTCTTCTTTTTCTGCTTTTACTTTCAAAAATAATAACGAAGTGGCTATCAACCCACAAGCAGCAATGTCTCCGGCCATTACGAAGAATGGTTCCAATACTAACCCGAGACATAGTATATAGGTATGGCCGCGTGACTAAGTCTACAAATTGTTTTGCAACTTGGTCCCAACAGTCTGTGGATAAATGTCTATAGACAGTTGCACGATTTTGTCTACCGGTGTGGACTTACCTTTAGTAGTAGTAGACTAAACAAAAGTAGTAGTAGACTATCAACTACCTCTACACGACCTTACCGTGTATTGTATGAATATTGGGGACCTCAATTTAAGTATTGTTAGGCTGGGATACTCCGGCAAGATATATGAAGAATTTTCCTAGAGGCAAATTTTTTTTAAATTTGTATTTATTTAATTTTTTTATAAAAAAAAAATCATTTTTAACGCTTTTTTTTACAATAGAAAGAATATTCCCTGTTTCATTTTTTTTTCTTTTTGTTTTTTATAATTTTTCCTCTCCACATTGTATCGTATAAATAGTGGGCTAAGTGTAAGATTATGTGACAGGCAAGAGGGCCGGAGGTTGTCACTGTTGCAGGACAACTACCATCAGCTGCCTCAGTTCATCCTGCGGCTACCGTACCACCAGATACATTATTTTTAGAAGCATCCGCAGAGCCATTCAGATTACATCAAGCAATCATGGACGGAGATTTTGAGTTTGTATGTAAAAATGATCTATGTTATTTGCATGCGCTGATTCTATATTTATATCTATATGTGGAATTTATAGTTAAATTATTAATTTGTAATAACAAAATTAAAGTTTACCTTTCATTGGTAGATTTGCATGATATTTGAGAATGTTGTGCATATGGTCATAGCAGTTATATGTGCAGAATTGGATGTATAATAAAGTTTTAAGGCTTTTCATACATTCTCTATAAGTGATCTGTAAAGCGAATGTATGGATTTTAGAGAAATAGGAAAACTTTAGTTATCTTTATCTTCCTTTTTTGTTAAAGTAATTCAAGTATTTTAACACATATTGTTAAACTGTCGTCTCTTTGACTAATTTATTTGTCCAAGAAGTAAGCAAAAATTTTCAGTATAAGAGGGAAGTAATCAGAGACAAATCAAATTTGCCCAGCTTACATACTATTTTCTTTGGCCTCCCTATGGAGGGTGAGGCTGTTACAAACGCTCATTTGTCTTTTCTATCTCTTTTTCCAGTGGGTACGGGCTTTTTTCTTAACTTGCAACCTACCTTGCCACCACGTCGTTCCTCTCTTTTACAGCTTTGAGAAAGCTACGTTAATTGCTCTCAGATTTGATTTTATTCTCACTTTTCCTTGAGCCATTTTTTTTTTTTTATGTCGTCCTTTTCAGTGCACTGCCGACCTCCGGACAGTGTTCTCTGACTACAGACAACACTGAATATCACCAAACATACAATAAGTAATTTTTTAAAATTTTATTTCAGTTGAAATATTTGAGCTATGAAGAACTTAATCAAAGAATGGCAACACTGGATTTGGAAATGGAGAGAGAAATCGATGAATTGAGACGCCTATATCAAACAAAGAGGCAACCAATATTAGATGCCATGGATCAAAAAAGAAAACGTCAACAAAATTTTTAGTTGTTACCAACATTTGTAAAAATATTGAAAGGGTATTTTAACGTTGATTTTCTAAATTCAAAAAAAAAAAAAAAAGCGATAATAACACTGAAATAATTGACATTAATTTACTCATAAAAGGGATAAGAGTAAGATACGAACATTGAACATATATGTCGATTTTCATTGATATTATCGTACGAGAATGTTGTTAAAATCTCAATTCTAGCTAGTATAAACGTAAGTAATGATTAAAATAAGTATTAATTAGGCTTGGTACTTCGAGTAAATTATAATTTCTCACCTATTCTCTGATTTAAGAAAGGAAAATTATCCATGTTATAAATTGTTAAACTGTAGTTTCATAGAAAGAAAATATGACATAGGTGTTTACGGTGTGACCAGGATATACGGGAAAATATTTATTTAAAATATAATTCATTTAATTTATATGAAAAAAGTAGTTTCTTTATTTCAAATTTGAGGCGCATCAACATCGGTGGTCATTAGCGCCCGGAGCTTCACACTGCACTGCCGGCCTCTGGACAATGTTCTCTCGCTACAGACAACACTGTCCATACCGAACAGCTGTAGAGACTCCTAAAAAGAAAAAATGTAAGGGGTAGCACTGAGCTCGAACCCGGGACTTCCGCGTGAGAGTCCAACGTGCTACCACTGAACTGATCCCAGATATTTCTTGGCGTATTGTGTCTTAATCGGTGACAAAATTTGATCAGTTAATCTAATAATCGCTTCTCACTGATGGATTGAACGCCACTGGTATACGACGGAGCTGGATATCATTTGATTTTTTTTAATTATTGGGAAGTAAGTCATTATTTCACTTTTTTGGAACAATCTGATAAATTTGTCTTCTCCCCCCCCTCATTGCGTGTGTTTGTGTACGTTTTACACATTGTTTGCACATTTAGTAATTAAAAAATTCATTTGTAATATAAAAATGAAAACCATTTTGTATATTACTTTCTCTTAGTACTCTAAGAGGAAGTATTGTAATAATCAGGTTTTCGAAATTGAGTTTTCATGGAAATACAGTTTTGAAGTCTTCAAAGTATGATAAAATGTAGTTTTCAGAAATTGGTCGGTGTGTCGTCAGCATAACTCAAAAACGGAGAATTATAGTAAGTTTAAAGTTGATATTTCATTTAGGGTGTACCCGGCACTAAGTTTTTTATTGTAATAGGTTAACAGAAACACCAGTTTATTCAATAAATTTTCAGAATTTTATCGAAATTGGATCCAAAGATTTACAATGAACTCTGTTACACATACAAAGAGCTCCAACTCTCGTTTTAAACATTTTGTCCAAAAAAAAATAATTGTGTGGAGTTTTGGGGGCGTTACGACTTAGTTTCCTAGAAATCCACTCCATGTCAGTGTAACATGTATTTTGCACTTATTTTGTATGGGCTCCGATGTGGCCAAGTATACCTATGTCATCATATGGCTTAGGCATATGGCTCTGCAAACTCAAGTGTTTCTAAAGACAAACAGCTCAGTTACAATTTTTATTATGTATGGGGAGTGTAATAGAGTCTTCATAAAAAATTCCAACTTCTAAGAAAACTTTTCAATTAGAATTGTGAGAATTGCTCTAGATTGTAGATTGTTGTAGGGGATTACTGCACTGCGACCTGAAAGATGTATTGTGCCCCCTGGAGCCTTCTTCAGTGCACAGCCTGCCTCCAAGCAGTGTTCTCTAGCTTAACAGACAACACTGCCCTAGGAGTTGTAGAGGCTCCTAGGAAGAGAAAATCTAAGAGCAGCTAGCTGGATTCGAATCCGGGACCTCAGCGTTGCAAGTCCGGCGCGCTACCACTGAGCTTATGCCTTCCTTCTCCCTTAGCTTTCGCCAATTAACTAGGGACGGAGACCCTAGTTTGTGTACTGTGTTCGTCCTTGTCTGTAAAGTATAGAATGTATGTAGTTTAAGTGTATGATGTACTGTTCTGACGAAGTGCATGGAGTACTGAGCTGTGGTAACCCGTGGGGTCGCTACTCCCCAATTAACTCCATGCAACAGATACCCCTTGCGGGCGAGAATTGCACTAAGAGAAAATTATGTGAGTGTTCCACACTAAATTTTATTTTTTATAAAAGCGTCCTTATAAAGAAAAGCTAATGAATCATGTACATTTCAGATATTGTGCCATTTATGTTTCCTATAATTATTTAATAGTTTCTGAAATTATTAGTGTGCACGAGATTAGATTAGCGAAGTAAAATGCAATTTTAAATATAAAACTTTAAGTTTAAATATTAAGCCCTATTTTAAAATTATGCTTTTGGTACTATCAAAAAGAGACTACCAGAATTCTGAAAGAGACAGAAAAATTCAGATTTTGGAGGATAATGTTCCAGTGACAGCGCCCGCTCTAGCGGTTACGCCGCCCCTTATGAATATATATATTTTTTTTAAGCAAGTCTGTGCATGTTCAAACACAAGCCGAAGCAGCGCTCTGCTCGCGTGCCAATGTTCAGAATAGTATATGCATGTTCAAACAAGTTCAAATATCGTCCTTTACAAATTCTGCGTTAATTTTTCAATAATAGTGTAAATATTTTTATCCTTTAGAAATAAACAATATAAATTTCCACGCACTGTAAATTTTTAGCAAACGAAGAAATCGATATGTGAAATTTTCTATTGAGTATTTAACATTAATATTTTTCTCACACTTACAGCCAAAGTGGCGCCCCGGACAAATGTTCGGGTTGCCCGCCCCTAAAGCGGGCGCTACCAATGGACAATTGGGCCCATGATTTTATAAGTTTTCAGGCTTTCAAAATGCATTCTATTTTATTAATAAATAATTTATTTTAATAAACTCATGTTATATTAATGCAATTATTTCGAATTGTCTACATTAAAATAAATTATTTAAAATAACGTTATTTCAAATTTCGGCTCTGTAATGAAGGTAAGATTTTTCTTTCTTAATCAGCTTCTTTTTACTAGTCTCTTATAACTTAGAGATTATAAATGTTCATCCATCGTCATAGAATAATACTGTCTTAGCAAATCGCCCTGAGGTTGGATGAACATTCGTAACTGGTTAGGTTTTTTAAGGAAAAGGAGGACAAAATCTCAGATATTGCCCAACACTGTGGACCTAAAGCCTATTACCAATTATATGTAGATTACATTATGCCTTTTTACGCCATACTTGTAGACGTCTTTCACCCACTCTGTTTCTTTTTTCTGCCTTAAAAAAAAAATTACAAGAAATTATATTCAAGAACTAGATCACCCTTTCTAACAAAAATAAATTGAGAAGTACCAAGCCTGCAATTTTTTTTATTTTAAATATCACAGTTTTCAGAAACATTAGGGTACTACATAAGTATTTTAGAAAAAAAAAATTATTATAGTTTAATTCGTGTAAACATATATATATTGAATATCCTATTTTTATACCATAACTAGCTGAAAACTGTGATCGAGTTAAAAATGAATAGAAAACTTAACTATAATTTTTTTTTTAAGTTTATTTCTTATTTAAATTTCAGTCCATTTTTTCCTCGTTTTATATCTGGTTTCATTTATTATCAGCACAGTTGAAAAAAAAAACATGTTCATTTCTTAAAACAGTATTCTCATAAAGAAATTAAATTTCTGTTTTGAGAAAGTAGCTCATTGGCTGTGTTAAAAGTCATTAAAAAATAAAAACTCATAAGCGTTTTTATTTTTGACATATATTTTATAAACAGATAATGAATGCCTTCAAATCGAAATTAAACGATGACTGAATGTAAATTTAGCGGTTCTATTTTTTTTTTTTTAATTTGTTTTTTGTGAAGGGACATAATGTGTTATTGTTGTGGAAATAATAATAGAAATAATAAAAATGCAATAATTATTAAAAAGAACAAATGTATATAAATTTTAGCACTAAAATTTATAAGTAATTATAATGTAACACGTTGATGATTCTATTTCACAGACTGTGTATATAGCAAATATTTTGTTTAGCAGACAGAGTAAAGACTGGGCCAAGTAGAAGTCTATTTTAAATAATGGTAATAATAATTCAAAGAAATCAATAATCGAATTAATATATACTACATAATGTAAAAAAAAAAAAAATTCGTGTGTAACCATTTATGGTTGTTTTTACTTAAGTTATGCTGCCATATTTCTTTATATTATACGCTTTTTATTTTTAAAACAAGAAGCTTCGGTTCACATTGACAATTATTGTTGATTCTCCCAAAACTTGTTTTTATTATTTATGGTGGTATGTATATAATTTCCACTTTAATCCTATTATGTTTTATGGTTTTTTAATTATATAAACATGACTATTTCTGTTGATAAATTAGAAAGAAGAAACAAACTATTCTGTAACATTCAGCCTACACTCATAGATTGATTTAGATTATATTTAGTATTTTATTAATTATTGTGCAATTCACAAATCATTAATCAAAATAGATTTATTCTGTTACTTTTTAATTTTGTTGTTGATTATATTACTTTTGTCTACTTATCAATTTTTCCTTTCCTACTATTCATAATTTGCTTATAACTGTAATTAGTAAGTACCAAAACTTCAATTGACGAATTCTGTATTCCGCCAAAATGCTTCGTTTTTATAAAAACTTGTGGCTGATCACTTTGATCTAAAGAGTAACATTAACTACAAATCTCTTAAAGCATGATATTTTAGATTTTTCAACTTCAACGCAAAACATGCTTGTTTTATTAATTAGGATAACAAAGGAGACAGAGCGATTCAGTCTCTATACTTTTATTTATCTATATTCAAGCTTCGGCCTCTACAGCGGCTATAATCAGGAGCTTGTAGTACCCGTATGTATAAATTAACATATTGTTTATGTAAGTTACTTCACGAAGATTTTCTGTTTGTTTGGCAATGTATATTTTCATTATAACTCCTGATGATGATGCTATAAATCAAATATATATTTGGCCGATGCTATAAATCAAATATATATTTGGCCACAATATAAAGACTGCATGGCTCGCACAATATTGTTATCCTAAAACTTGTTTTATGTTCATTTTTGGTCAGACTTAACTTTGTAGCATGTCCATGAGTCTATTCTCCCTAAGATATGTGTAGCTCTCAGCCCTCCGAAAGAACTACTTTGAATTCGGATACTGGAAGGGTTCAGGGTTCAAGGGAGATGGGAACGAAGATATGGAACAGGTAGGTATAATGAAAATATCGTACCCCTTACGGTATATTTCCCCTCTTGGGGGTTTGCCCACACAATTGTACATTTATAACTGAAACTGTCAACTTACATTAAAGAATTTAGATATTGCTCTTATTGACCTTATGCTTGTTATTCATACAAGCATAAGGTCAGTAAGCTAAGGTAATTAAATTGTCAAAAGGCAAATTAAAATACATAAGAATCATTACTAATAAATCGCAAACAAAATGACTAATATGTGAAATTATTATATACTTTATTAACAATTAGATTTTTAGAGCTTAGAATCAATAATAATAATACCCAAAATGGATTAGACATTAGTCCTAAATCCTAATTACAAAATTAGATTTAAGTAACTTAAGAACCGAAAATAGAAATTCACAATAAACTGAATATAAATAAACTTACTAAATTGGATTTAAAGAGCTTAAAAACCGATAGTACAATAGACTCACAACAATAAAATGGATAATTTGCTAAATTATCATAGAATTATAAAAATTAGATGTAAGAACTATAAACGATAATAATAATAGTTGACAACAAAAATTATACTATGCTAGCTTATAATAAAATTTACAAAAAGTTTAGATTTTATACTACTGACAACCCACCACTAAAAGAGGTGTGGGACGAAAACCCAAGGGTAGAAATTAATTGTTAACACTCACCAGCAACCGCGACACACATCAGACCCAACAGCGGGTCGCCCCAATTTCTCTCCTACATACTCTCTGACTGACTCACATTTGTGTTTTTTCATACAATTTGTTAACGCGGCCTGATAAAACACTGATTGGGCAGTCGTCCCTCTCTCTTTCCGCATCTAGTTTTTGGCTAATTCTCGTTTGCTTGGTATAGTAATTTCTCTCCACTACTACATCACCCCGTTTTAGGAAAAAGGAATCGCCTATCCAATCCTTTTTCTTTGATGCGTCTGGTGATATGCTGCACTCCGGGGCAACCAGCGAAGTCCCCTTAAATTCATATTAGAGGTTCTAAGGAAGCGAACATCAGGCTTTCTCAGGGGTACCATTTCAGTATAATTTATGATTCTAAAGTTATATAATTTAATAATTAACTGTTCGCAAAATATCAAGTAAATAGGTTGACCGGATGTACGTCATCATGAATGGTTTTGTTCAATTTCCTCGATAAAGATTCTAACGAGCTTTTTAAAACTTGGTTTATTTATCGCGAACATATCCTTTTGTTTGAAACCTTTTTTGAAAGAATATTTATTATACTAAGTTCTAAAAGGGACAGGCTTCTCTCAAAACTCTCATTGGATAAAAGTATCTCCCATTTATTATCATACTAAAGCCAACTAATCATTAAGTCAAAATTCTACATTTGAAGACAATTTGCCAATTAAGTACACGGCAGTAAAAAACAGCATATCAATCTTTCCCACCAATTTGATTTTGTACAGATTTTTCAAAGTGCATTATCTGCAGAATATTGTTTTTAATTTTGTTTTTTTTGAACTTGTGCAATAAACCTAAAATAATATTTTTTTTTTCAAAATTTTTAACTTGCTATTAAGCAGTTTCAATATGTCTTATATCAATATGTTTCAAAATTCAACATAGATTTGCTAAAAAGTATGAACAAAATATGCATTTGTTTTATGATAGAATTTTAAAGATTTATTAACAAAACAAAAAAAATTGTTAAATTTTATTTTGAATTGAGATTTTTTTGCCCTTACTGCTAAAACATGAATGTTACTGTGACAACAATAAAACAATTTGCCTATTATTTTTATAATTTAAGTGATATTTCACAGTAACACGATATTTAAGTGATATTTAAAGTTTTAAAACATTATGGCATTATATAGGAGAAATGGATTGTTTTATAAATATTTACAGTATACAGAGTTTCTATTAATATCAATAAATAAAAAATTAAATATATTTTCAGTAAATGGAATTGCAACAACACTTGACCCATATTAGACTCTTTTTCTACTTTTTTTTAAATTGCCCTAAGAAGAAGTAATTTTCATGAAAAATAATAGAGTACACTGAGAAATTACAGCACTGTGATGAACAATTTTTTGAAGATTTTACAGTTCGAAATATTTTTGTGGTAAAACTTCAATATCCTAACTCAAAAATCCAATAATTTCTCTTCTAACCATTGCTTTTTCTTTTTGAATGATCCGATTTAAGTTTGTATTAACTTCCTCTGCCAAAATTTTTGCTTCAGAAGTTAAATTTAGGAAAGTAGATGGTTGAACACTTCCCGGGCCTACAGACACAGTAGACCATATTTTTCCATCTTCTGTAAACGCAATAACACAGGCGAAAGATGAACACTGTTCTTCATTTAACGTAGGATCTACAACAATATGCTCTCCTATTTTCCATAAAGTGACAAAACAAGGTACTGTAGATGCATCCGGGGTCCAAGTATCGGACGGGTCATCAGAGACCTGAAATTCCTCTTCACCTTTGTCTTCATCAGTTGTGCTAATTTTTGGGAGATGAGTATTAGCTAATGCCGCCTTCACTCCGAAAGAAATAGTATCATAGATATTTCCTTCAAATGACAAAACTTCAATATCAACACTCAATTTCCAGCAAAGAATTCCAGGTTTAATACATAGTGATTCAAGTTTAGTACTGGAATATAATTTATTCAATACTGCCGTATAGTCTTCTGATATCTGATCACCCCAACGACCTTCAAAATTAGGGGAAGCAATAGCCGAAAAATCTATACAAAATTCCAGATTGCTGTCTTCAGGCTTGTTATCGGATGGTTTGCAGGTACTGCCCTTAACACAAACTATTATGTCTGTGTTGCCAGTACAAACTCTCGCAGAGCCCATTGCATGTGGTATTATTCCAGTTTCAATCTCTATTGGTCTGTATTGCAGCCGGGTACGCCCGTCATTTCTTATATCTTGCTCTATGCCGTGTACAATAAATATTTTTTCCTCTGGGCTTAGCCCAACCATTATGAAAATAATTAAATTTCAATATTCTACTGAGATCCAAGAAACCAAATGGCTAAAGAATGTTCTAATTAAAAGTTAAATTATAAAAAAATGCTCAATTGCAAAAACTTACGATCATGTTACTTTTTAATAACAAAAATGCTTAAAAGAAAACTACCACGAGTATAAATTACATTTGTGCTGGATCGGAACTTGCACACGCTGTTGTCGACCAACCTTTATATAACCTCCCACCACTGCATTAAACATTTTGCACTAATTCGTCGACTATTCGATGAACATATGAATGAATTCACTTCGATCAGTCAATATTAATTTTTATTCGATTAAGTGGCATATTTATCCATGTGTACTGGTCGTGGGACAAAAATAAGGTTACTCGTTAATGTATCGAGTTATCTAAACACAAAATAGAGCTTCGAAAAACTAAATAAAGTCACATTGCAGGTGTGTTCTTGGGGCCACAGACTTCTCATATATTCAGCGAAAATGACTGCATTTGAGGGTAAATATATTTATGTATAAATATTGTTATTTTAAATCTATTCTAATTAATGTTCGGCTTTTTAAAATATCTCATTACATTGATGGACATTTGGCATTTTGAGAATTTATTCCAAGTAATGATTATAAATCCCACTTTGTTCTTCTAAAAAGTCGCAAATAAAATAAATTTTATGATAATGTATTAAATGTTGAAAATTTTATCTGAAGTTCTTTATTGTAAAAAGGAAGAACGATTTGAAAACCAATTTAAAAAGGAAGAAAATTTTTGAACCGATTTTCTTCTAATGAGCCTTTTTTTATAATTTGGGATCTTATCCAAATATATTGTGCGTAATACTAATATTCTTGCTTTTCCTTTAGAATTTGGTGTTTTACCGGAACTTGGAAAGGCTGTTGAAGAAATGGAATGGATGTAAGCAGAATTTTTTCTTTTCTGTTTTTTTTTTTTTTTTTTTTTTTTTGGAAAAAGAAATGGATAACGCAGCCTTGTGTTTCAGGCTACCCACTGATGTCCAGGCAGAAGCTGTTCCTCTGATTTTAGGTGGCGGAGACGTACTAATGGCTGCTGAAACTGGTAGTGGAAAAACAGGAGCATTTTGTTTGCCCATTATCCAGATTGTTTGGGAAACTATTAAAGAATTAGAAGGAGGTGGTAAAAAAACGGAACCTTCAATTAAATCTTGTGAGTAAAATTTTTGTATTTGTAATATGAAATTTTTCGTAGTAATGAATATCAGTAATTAGCCGGAAAGAAAAATCACATGCGTGATGTTCATAACGTTTGTGATCTAAAATTTTCCGTTTACATGTTAAAAAAATCCATGAAAATCATTTGAGCAGCAGGTGGAACATGGGAATTCAGTAAATCTGATAGGACTTCTGCATTAGCCGTTTCACCAGAAGGTTTAGTGTGCCAAGCAAGAGAATTCAAAGAATGGCATGGTTGTAGAGCTACAAAGGGAGTTCATTCAAGTGGCAAATATTATTATGAAGCTAAAATTAGTGATGAAGGCTTGTGTAGAGTGGGTTGGTCAACAGTTCAGGTAGACTTGAATATTTTCCTCATGTATTTTAAGTTTATTATAATAATCCATTTATTGTTGCAAAATAACATTCATTAAAGTATTTTATTATTTTTCCAATATCTAGTACTTTTATGCCATGGCTCCTTTATGGTTAGAATGCAGATAACAATAATTAGCAAAACACTGTTGATAATATCTTTTAATAAATTTGTTTTTGATCCATAAAAATAAAAACAAGCGATAATAAAAATCAAAATAAACTTTTATTTCATTATGTTATGAAGAAATGTGGTAGGATCGGTCAAGAAAGAAACATTCAATTTTGCCAACGTTTCGACAGAGTTTCCTGTCTTTATCAAGCCTTTAAATCTATATAGTTAGTTGTGAAGATGAGGAGAAAGGATTTACAAGAAAATAGTAACTTTTAATTTTCTTTTTTTATGTTTCTGCGATGTAACAAATGTGTTTCCACTCAAAATTATTTCTCCACATCTTCATAACTATCTATATATTAAAGCCTTGATAAAGATAGGCAACTCTGTCGAAACGTTGTCATAATTGAATGTTTCTTTCTTGACCGATCCTCACCAAATTTCTTCATAACATAATTCATCAATCAACAGAAACTTTTATATTTTATTCCATTTCTCCTAGATTGATTATCATTTATTATTAATAACATTATTATTAAATTCTCTTAAATGCCCTGATTTTTTTTATTTAATATTGTTTTTTGATCAGGATTTAATATATAAAAAAAAATTCCTTGTTTAAATTATTAATTTTCCATCTTTTTTTTTAATTATTTTAAATCAATCTTTACATCACTTTAGATATGTTCATATATTTTGTCTTTATAGAACCATAGATCTGAGTAAACTTCTTCGTTATATTTGACAGTTTTCTATCATTCGTACAGGTTACTCCTCCGCACACCCTTTTAAATTCTTCGTCTTTTTTATGAGATGGTCTTATAGCTTCTTGTTATCAGTCCCTTATGTTAGTAGTTATTGAAGATAAATTTATGTATATATTTCCTTCTTAAAGGGTTGGATAATTACTAAAAATAATTAAAACACACATACATATATATGTGTCAAACTTTGAAGGGTTTAGAGTGGTAGCGCGTTAGACTAGCAACGCGGAGGTTCCGAGTTCTGGTCCAGCAGGGCTGCACTTAGATTTTCTATTCCTAGGAGCCTCTACAGCCACCGTCGGTAACGAGAGATGACTGTCTCGAAACTGGCATTGCCTTGAGAAGGCTCTGGGCGCCAGTGACCATTAGATGCTCCTTAAATTAAAAAAAAAATAATTTTTTTTTGCAGGCATCTTTGGATCTTGGAACTGATAAATTTGGTTTCGGTTTCGGTGGTACTGGTAAAAAGAGCAACAATAAACAGTTCGATAATTATGGAGAAGCTTTCGGTAAAAATGATGTCATTGGTTGCATGATTGATCTTGATTCAGGAAGAATCTCTTTTTCGAAAAATGGTGCTGATTTCGGTACAGCATTTACTATTCCACAGCAGCTTCATCGTTCTGCATTTTTCCCAAGTGTTTGCTTGAAGGTACAAACATTGTAATCTTAATGAATTATCATTTAGATTTATACATTATAATTGTTATTAATTTTATAAAATTTTATTAAATATTATATAATTTATAGTTTATTAATATTGCAATTTTATAATTTTTTAAAATACTTCAGTGTACGAGCAAAAAGGCTATTTTCACGAAGATTATCTTTTTTTTATTCTTATCTTTCCAAAATATAATTATTACTTTTATTTAGTATAAGAAGGTGACATATATTAAGTATTGGTCACAAAATGTGTAATAGTTGAAATATGTCATGGTTGTTAAGAGCAAGGCTATTCCAAAGGTTGATGTTGATTCTTTACGGATACGAAAATTTGGAATGAGAAAACTTTATATATATGTATAAAAAAAAAGAAGATATTTTTTTGACCCATATATACAGAAAACTCAGGAGAAGAGTCCTCACATATGTTCGAATTTCTTCCAGAGAAATAAAACATTTCACAAAACTCGTATTTATCTATTTTTACATTTATTGGGTATTAAAATTTTACAATTTGGAAAGGGTCTCAATTTGGGCTAGTCACTTCTACAGAGATATTGGCGCTTTAAGGGTTTCAAAGCCTAAAAACATAAATTTACATCCGAATTACTCACAACTGACACGGAACAGTCACAATATTATAATTGGTGTAATCAACTATTTGGATTTATGTAGCTTACACACAAGCAAACTCTAGCCAACCATGAACGCTCTACGGACCCTACACTTTATACAAAAGGGAGATCTTTTAGGTCGCAGTGGATTTCGCTTTATATGTAAATATATAAACTCTTGCCTATGTTTATATCTTGTAACTGTTTTGTACCATTGTCCACAGTGGAAACCTTTCAGGAAATTGTAATTAATTGAAATTAAATTCATTGTAAACTATTTTGAATTTGTTTTTTTATTGAAGAGACCAAAGTATGAAGAAAGTTAGGACCCGCTGGTTTAAAGGCTTTCTAGATAACTAGAATATTATAAAATGAAAATTTTTGTTTTAAACTTTGAAATACCGTCAGGATTTTGCGTTTGTTAAGCTAGGTGAATAATCAAGCCTCCTGTTCTTATATAAATCTAATAAATTTTGTTTAATATAGAATGCAGAGTTAACTTTCAATTTTGGTAGTAAGCCGATGAAATATTTGCCTAAAGGATACTCAGCCTTGACAGAAGCTGATCCATCTAAAGTACAAAATAATGAAAAGAATACTACAGCTCGTTCAGCAAAGAAAGTTTATAATGCACCGCAAGCAATTATAATAGAGGTAATAATATGTTCTTCAAGATTTTTTTGTTACTGCTATTCCAATTATAATATTAAATTTTTCCAGTTAAGAAATCAGGCTTGCAAGAGTATTCATTATTTGCGGTATTGTCTTCTGTACTGTGTCACTTTCAGTCAACAAAGGTACTCATCACATCCTCTCCCTACACACCACTCTTGTCTCTGTTTCTAGCCTCGTGCACACAATTTAGTGCAGAAAAATGCTGTGAAGGATTTTTTACCCGCAGAGATTCAAGTGAACCAAACTTCAACGACGCAAATTACAGGATTAATAACCGTTTTGTCTTACTCTTCAGCATTGACCCAAAACTGTTCTGATTACAACTTAATTGTTCTGTAGAAAATTAAAACAAATTGTTTGAATTGTTCGGAAGTCCCCTCAAAATATTGAATCAAACCTCTAAATCTTCTTCTTCATGAGGTTACCAGATATCTATAGTCCGTACATCACAGCTGCCATTCTAGTTCATTATAAATTTCTTTTAAATTAGAAGTATTTTCGAGTTGTTTTCTTTGTTACAATTCGGAATCGTTAGGGTGAAAAATATGTTGGGGGATACTATTGTATCAGAGACATTTTCCGTGGTAGACTGCTTCATTTTGTGGTCATCGACCGGTTTCGGGCGTTCGCCCATCTTCAGGATGCGTTTTTCAAACAGTGTGACACCACAGACTGGTTTAACTGTATTTAAAACTAAACTCTTAAACTAGGTCAAGGGGTATGGACAGCTGGGTGGGAAAAACACGTGTTTGGGTTGTTAAAGTGCAAATTTTCCTTACAATGGACACAACACGTGGGGGTCTAATTTGTAACCTCTGTTGTTGGAGGGAGATTTACTTTACAATTAACGAACCAAAATAAAATATAAAATATATAAAATAAATTTAAATTAAATAACGATTTAAACTAACATCATTTAAAATTAAGCGATTTTTATAATTAAGTTTTATATAATTATGCATTCCAGTCTTTTTTTTTTTTTGCGCATCACTACTAAGGTTATTAGCGCCCTCCAGTCATTATTTCACTTTTTTCACACAACATTCACATCCTCGCAAGCATGTATACCTAAATATGTTTTTTTGTTTTAATACATATTTAAGTTTTTTATTATGCATTCCACTCAACATATCACTTTTTTACACAACATTCACTACATCATCCAAATACGCACACTTTTTTTTTTTTTTTTTAACATACACAACATTTTTTTTTTTTTTTTAACATATACACAACTCAAAAAGGACCCAACAAAAAACTTCCAACAACAAGTAAAAACTGCTATAAAGAACGCAACACTAGTAATACCACCCCGCGAAGCCTTCAAATATACTTGCATGAACCCCGCAGCACCCATTCTAAATGCACTCCCAAAAATACACAAACCCAATATCCCCATCAGACCCGTCGTAAACTACACAACGGCACCAGCATACAAGTTGACACAGCATCTGGCAGCGGTAATAAAAAACAAAGTAAAACTGAATGACACTTACAATATAAGAAACACACAACACCTAATCCAGTTAACAGAAAATATAAAACTCACCCCCAATTCCCGTTTGCTGTCCCTTGACATTACCAATCTATACACCTCCATACCAATCACGGACACACTGGACTTAATGAAACAGAAGTTGGAACGAGAAGAATCCATGCAATTCGTCCACCAACTCACGAACTTAGTACAAACCACAACGACACAAAACTACTTTAGATTTAACAAGTTCTACCTCGCTACCGACGGACTGGGAATGGGGCACCCCACATCGGCCATACTATCAGAAATATTTATACAAAACATGGAGGAAACTTACGTACCAAAACTGCAAGAGGAGTTCGGGGTAACATTTTATGCACGATACGTGGACGATTCATTCCTCATATTGGAAAACGACATAGACATAGACAAAATAGTACATTACCTTAACAACATAAACAAGAAAATAAAATTCACATACGAAAAAGAAACAAACAACACCCTCAACTTCTTACTCATAAAATTCACAAGACCCGACCATAAACTAGAATACGGAATATACAAAAAAGCAACTGCATCAGATGCTATCATACTGCACAATTGCAACCACCTACCCAACACAAACTAGCTGCACTTAGACATCTGACGATCAGACTTAAATACACACCCCTCACAACCGCGAACCACGCACAAGAATTGCAGACAATCTACAAAATAGCTGAGAACAATGGGTACAATGCGAACATCGTTAATAAACTCCTCAAAAACGAACCACACCACCGAAATAGGACTGACAAAGAAACAGCTGACAAATTCGCCACATTCACATATATTGGAAGCCATCGTACAAACTCACAAATTTTTTCAAAAAACTGGGCATTAAGACATTCTTCCGAACCAACAACAAATTAGGCAACAAAATCCGCGAGTTCCCTGATGTGTATGACAGCTGTGGGGTTTACGAGTTGAAATGCCCAGGCTGTGAGAACATTTACATGGGGCAGACCGGCAGAAAAATCAAGGAACGATTTACCGAACATATCAGATCATACAAATACAACAAAGTTGACTCAAATTATGCCAATCACCTAAACACTAACAAACACAAACCCAATGACATCACGACCACGATGAAGCTATTACATTCTGGCCACAAAGGACGACAACTTGACATAGTAGAACAACTCGAAATATATAAACACAAGACACAAAACCTAATAAACGAACAGACAAAATTTGCCAGTGAACCATTATTCAAAACACTCTTCCCACAATAGCAACAGAAACGCAATTACCAGTGCAAACATTACACATGCAACAAATAGTTCTTACACGGATTTTAGTTTCAGGTTTAGTTTTAAATCTACTAGTTATATATATTTAAATTTACTAGTTTTATATATATATACTCATAATAAAAGTGTGCGTATTTGGATGATGTATGTGAATGTTGTGTAAAAAACTGATATGTTGAGTGGAATGCATAATAAAAAACTAGAAATATATATTTAAAAAAAAAACATATTTAGGTATTCATGCTTGCGAGGATGTGAATATTGTGTGAAAAAGTGAAATAATGACTGGAAATAGTTATAAAAAACTTAATTATAAAAATCGCTTAATTTTAAATGATGTTAGTTTAAATCGTTATTTAATTTAATTTAAATTTATTTTATATATTTTATCTTTTATTTTGGTTAGGTAATTGTAAAGTAAATCTCCCTCCATCAACAGAGTTTAAAAATTAGACCCCCATGTGTTGTGTCCATTGTAAGGAAAATTTGCCCTTTAACAACCCAAACACGTGTTTTCCCACCCAGCTGGCCATATCCCTTGACCTAGTTTAAGAGTTTAGTTTTAAAATACAGTTAAATCAGTTAGTGTGAAAACTAAGTTTGCTCTGTGCAAGTCTGTGTTGTCACACTGTCTGAAAAACGCATCCTGAAGATGGGCGAACGCCCGAAACCGATCGATGACCACAAAATGATGCAGGCTACCACGGAAAATGTCTCTGATGCTTTCCAGCTCTGCGGAACCAACCACCACAATAGATACTATTGTAGTTTCTGCCAGGATAGATTAACGATGGATCATGTATTTTGATGTTTACTTTTAAAATCTTAACTTAATATCAACTTTATGTTAATTCGAGATAACACCGGGTCTAAGGAGCTGGGCAGCTGAGGAGTTAGTTGCACATCACATTGCAAAAAGTCAAGGCTGGTTCAGATTATGACTGTAAAAAATATGAAAGCACGAAGAAGGCATCTGCCAAAGTAAATGCATAAGGCTAGGAGAGGAACTTGATCGTCCTTACTCTTTACTTTAATTATGAAAATAGCTCTTCACGTTAACAACATTCCAAAATTAGGTTGACTTTGGATGCATTTATGTTCAAATTTAATATTGTAAATTCTCCATGGAATAAGTTAAGATTACATACTTTCGGTCATCCGCCCTTAGCTGATTAGCACATTGAAGGCATTTGTTGTTATCTTATTTTTTAAATTCAGCATTTCTGCTTTTTCAGCCTTCCAGAGAACTAGCTGAACAAACATATCAGCAGATTTTAAAATTTAAAAAATACCTTGAAGAACCAAAAATTAAGGAAGTGCTTGTAATTGGAGGGGTGAACATTAAGGAGCAAATGTCAGTAATTCAATCTGGAGTAAGTATTTTTCCAATTATTTATTTATTTATAATTTTATTTAAGTTTTTATCATGAATGCTGATGCCACCAAGCAATGCTGACGTAAGATTGCTGAAATGTAATGCAGGAGAACTTTTGAAGTCCCTAGTGTTAATAAGACAGAAATTAATGTTCAAACCAACCTGGCCTCTCTGGATATTCAAATGTTAATGTCCCTTGACAAATCCCCCTGGACTCGTAGATATGCTAATTCGTAAAAATGTCTGGATAAGCACTCAGATCAACCTTAAATATAAGTACGTCCATAAACCTGTTCATCAGGTTTCTCATTTAAAAACTAAGGGTGATCTAGGTCATATCTCTTCTTAGAGGTCATCGGATTATTGGAAGTTCTAGACATTGAATTAAGGAATCCTATAATTTTCCACAGACAAAGTGTTTATAAAAGGTCTTGCTGGTATGAACGTTAACATATGAATGGTTGACGCACTCCTATATAATGCAAAAAAAAAAAAACCTCAAACGATATTATCATATTATGACAGTTGAATACGTTTTTTCGTTGTTTTTTTTTTTTGACATATTGAAAATTGAGTGGTAAAGATTGAAATGGTAATATTTTATAGATAATTACTCCATTTTTAAGTTTCATACAATCAATTTAAAAAAAATTGCGTTTAATATAAGGGTAGACAGAATGCGCTAGTGTCATTTTCAGATATCCAGTAATTTTGTTTTATTATTTCAAGCTAAATTAATTTAATAATTTTTATAATAAATAGTAATTATATAATATAAGAGAAAGTTATAAAATAAATAGTTTTATGTTGGTCTAATTAGAATTTAGAGAGTTATGAAAAATATGTTCATTGCTGCAATTCAAGATACATATCAACATACAAGGTAAATCAAGTAGGTACTTCTTCAGAATATTGCGGATCTAAAATATCTTCTTATTATTAGAAAATGTTCGTTCCCTTTTTATCCAAGTTCAACTTTTATAGAATAAAATATTTCTCTTTCTCAACTACATATTAATTTGAAAATCAAATTTTTATTGTACATTAATTTTACTCAGCTTCAATCCTTTTTTTTCTTTTCTACTAGATCGATATTGTAGTCGGTACTCCTGGACGATTAGAAGATTTAATAAATGGAGGATATTTGTCACTATCACAATGTCGATTTTTTGTCCTTGATGAAGCGGATGGTTTATTGAAACAAGGTTATAAGAATTTCATTAACAAATTGCATGGACAAATTCCTAAATTTACCGCAGATGGAAAGAGAATGCAGATGATTGTATGTTCGGCAACTCTCCATGATTTTGAAGTGAAAAAAATGGCTGTAAGAAACTAATTTTTGTTCTCTAATCACTTTCTCCATAAAATAAGATATTGCTACTATATTAATCTTGAAATGTTGCCAGAATGAATTAATGCACTTCCCCACTTGGGTCGACTTGAAGGGTGAAGATTCTGTACCAGAAACTGTTCATCATGTAGTAGTTAAAGTTGATCCTCAGAGAGATAATTGTTGGGAAAAATTATTAGGAAAAATTCCAACAGATGGAGTTCATTATGAAGACAACATTGGACCTGGCAAAAGGAGTGCAGGTTGGATTGTTTTAGTAAAATCAGATTTAAATTTAAGTTTACTTAATAGCCAGTGCCTAATGTTATTCATTTCTCTTTTGACAGAATCGTTATCAGAAGCAGTTAAAGTGATGAAAGTAGATTATGCAGTTCGTGCTATTAAGAAACATAACATAGACAGAGCAATAATATTTTGCAGAACAAAAGTTGATTGTGATAATTTGGAAAAACATTTCAAAAATCTTGGTTAGTGTGCTAAATGAAAATTTCCATAAAGTGTATGTCGTTGCAATGAAAATCTGATGGTTTATTTTGGGATATTATTTAATTATATAATTTAATTATTATATTGATTTCAGTAAAATTATCTAAACTTACTACATTAATAGTCTTTTCCCTAGTTACTATGGATATCGTTCAAGTAAGGTGCCTCTTTCCTCCCTTTCGGTCATGTCAATCCCCGTCTCTTAGACCAAGAAAATATGGCGCCAAATCATTATCTAAACTTAAAACAATATATTTCTACACTTTTTAAAAAATAGAATTGAAAAGGAAGGGTAAGTCCAGAATCTAAAATCAATCCAAAAAAGCGGAAAGGACCATTGTAGGAAAAACAACTTATTCTTCTTTAAACCCCAAAATTTAGAAGCAAAACTCAAGCTTTTACTAGACATTTCGTAGTTAAAGTTGGTACGAAAACGTTAGTGCAAACAATGTATAATGTGCTTACTTTTCAATTTTTGCAGTCTTTAAAGTAAATAAAGTAGGGGATCACTTACCCAAATATCCTCACCGGAGAGGAAAAGTGATTAGCTATTTTTTCAGGATATAGTCCTTCCTTCTTCCCTGTGCTTAGAGTCTACTGACTGCTGAGTCTGGAGTATTCGCAAACAACTCTAGCTTACCATCACAAATTTTCACTCGATGACATACGAGGAGTGCGCTAAATGTATCTTTAGTGAATTTGTAGCCACTTCCTCAACATATCTGATCTAGCGATTCCCAGGAGTAATATGATCCCCTTTACAAACATCAATATTACGTGAGGAAAAATGTTTATTTTCTTAACCGAATCACTCGTTGTGCAAAGTAAAGAAAATTTAACAAAAAATTATTTGTTCATTATGAAAACTAATTCAGATGTTTGAAACAATTCTTGTCTTAGGGATATCTTTTTGGGTCACCTTCCTCTATATTTGTAACTTAAATGAACTATAACATAAAAATTAAATTTTTGGTTGTTAAGTCAGAGTATATATTATTAAAATTAAATAACAGGAAGAGGACTCGGCAAGGATAATCCATATTCCTGCGTCTGCCTACATGGAGACAGAAAACCGCAGGAAAGAAAGTCAAATTACGAATCATTTAAACAAGGTCATGTAAAATTTTTAATATGTACGGATGTTGCCGCCAGAGGTATAGACGTTGGAGGACTTCCTTTCAGTGAGTAATATTTTATGCTTTTATGATTAGCCATGTTTTTTGTAAAATGAATGTTGCCAGCTTTGTAATCTCACATTTTATTACAGTGTTGAACATAACATTGCCGGATGATAAAGCGAACTATGTACATAGAATTGGAAGAGTTGGAAGAGCCGATAGGATGGGTCTTGCAATATCATTTGTATCATCCGTTCCTGAGAAAGTATGGTTCCATGGAGAATGGTGCCCATCAAGAGGTAGATCTTGTCGCAATACAAATTTAACAGACAGAGGAGGTTGCTGTATTTGGTACAATGAACCGCAGGTATGTTGCATAATACTTTTCTTTGACATCTCTTAATCAGAATTATAATCACGAATGATTTTTTTCAGTTTTTACTATTTTGTTGATAATAGATTCAGTGATTTTCTTATAACAGCATATTCCAAAACATGCAGAAGTCTTTCCTTTTTTTCCCAAGGACATTGATATTACATATGCACTAAGGGAATTCTAATATAAAGCTTAACAGTTTTTTCAACTTCAGTTCAAATAAATAAATAAAAGTTATATGAAAGAAGATCAATTCAACTTTTCGTGTTGTTTAATCTGTTTGAACAGAACTTGTTGAAAGCTTATTTTTGATATCTGAATTTTATTAAATTTATAAAGTGAATCTTATTTAACTTTTTTGAAATTTTAAAGAATTCATTTTCCAAATTTGAATATTTTTTGCTATATCTAGATACCAAATGCTTCTTTCTTTTTCGAACGTTTTTCTTGCTTCAAGTTATTTCCTCAATGATTATCAATTGTCTTGGAAATCGATCGAATGCGGATGTCTTTGCCGGTGGTTTTTTTGTTGGGAGTCATGTGATCAACACGTAGGGACAAATGGTTCCATCACCATGTTTGTGATATTCACAATACACATCTGCGGCCCCAGTTTTATCACAATGCTGTACAAAAAAGTATTACGAACGCCAAGCTGAGGTGTATTGTATCAATTCCCGGTCATGGGCCGAGATATTTATTTGATGTATAAATACTGAAGTATGTATGGTATCCACACCTGATGGTAGTTGGACCCACCAGAAAAAATAGGCATTCCTTGTTTAATTCGGATTATAGCCCCAGTAGAACGTGCAACGGTAGTGGGACTTGAAGCCTATCTGAAAAAATTGGCGTTACATTTTTATTAATTTTAATAGCATTATAGTCCCCACCAGAACGGGCAATAAAATTGTACAATTACTAAAAAGTTAGTTAATGTTATGTGGAGATTCTAAATTAGCATATATTATATTATTATAATTTAATTTTAGTATTTGGCTGACATTGAAGATCATCTTAATGTTACAATTGATCAAGTAGATGCGGAATTAGAAATTCCTAAGAATGAATTCGATGGTAAAGTTACATATGGACAAAAAAGAATAAACACTGGTAAGAATTTTATATATTACTTTTTATTTATTGATAATAACACAATTTTCAGCAAGCTATATTTGCCACGTTTTACATATTTTTTAGGGAGTACGTATAAAGATCATGTATCCCAGATGGCTCCAGCAGTTGCAGAACTTTCAAAATTAGAAAGTCGAGCCCAGTTATCTTTTTTAAAGCGTCATTACAGAACTGCGGCCAAATAATTTTTATTTTTGTTTCTCTATACGATGTTCTATGCGTACTAAATTAATATATTCAAAATTGACTAGCTTAATCAATACTAATTTGGCATACTTTCTTTTATTCCTTAAAATGGTAAATCCTTAGAAATAATTGCATTTATTTATGTCTTAATTTATTTTATATTTATGGTTTTAGTTGCTAAAAATTAATATATTCTCGCTATTCTTAAACAAATAAAATGTCTATATTTTCTTTAATATTACAATAGAGTTTTGTTTAAAATCTAATGAAGACTTGTGAAGGAAAAATACCAGATTATAATTTGTTATATTTTCATTCAGTTTCCATCAGCTACATTTTTGTACTTTTCATAGTTAAAAGTAAAATACATCGTTTCCAAAATATAATAGTGAAAACATAAGTGAGGTAATTATGTATATAAATATTGTTATTAATTTCAAACCTTACTATAAGAGAGGGCACAATTGAAAAAAAAAAAAATCCATACTTACATATTAATTCAAACTATAGATATTTAAAAAAAGAGAAGTCCTAGATAATATAGTACAACAGCACTCATCTCCTCTCCTAATAAAAAATACAATAAAACAATCCTTATTATAAAATGGGGTTTTCAAATATTTTATGGAAATTTTTAGTTGCTTACTGTTTCCTTATTAAAGAAATAATTTTAAAATGTTTAGTCGTTTCTACCTTCAAGGAAAAGATTTTAGCAAAAATAATCACAACCACTGAATTTTTCAGATTTTACTTTGAAAAAAGGACATTCCGAAAACTTAATTAGCTTTTACAAATCACATTTTTACCAAGTGTCTTTTTGTAAGTTTTACAAAGGCCTTCACATAACAGTTTTATCAGTAATCTGTTCACGACTTCCTAGAAATACCTAAATCAAGATGAAATCTGTTGCTGTTTTAACATTAGAAAATCATTTTTGGCACTGTATGGACATACATGGAAATAAAAAAAGTGAGAAAACAGTTCGTCACTTAAAAATTAGGTTACATTTTGTGCAAGTTGTAAAAAAACAAAATACTGAACAATCATATACTAAATGTTTGACTAAGCACTAAAGTAACTTCTTTTTAAATAAAATCGTGAAATTTTATCACAAAAAGATAAGCATGTTTCTTAAAACTTCTCAAAATTTTAATATTCTTAAAAAGAAATAAAATAGGATTAAAATATTCGTATTGAAAACGAACAAATGATTTTTTGAAATTAGAATTAAAATCTCATTTTATACCAGTAACTTTGGGCTACATTATAATTCAACGTTTTGTAACTATATATGTTCCAAGCTTTTTTTTTTTTAATCGCATTCGAAGAGATTTATCATATCTACTTCCATATTCATCAGTTGTTTAAAAAATAAAATCTACACCTTTATATCATTTTTGAGCAAATCTAGATTGTACGGTAATTGGAATTTCATAAATTTACCTAACCACTGTTTATGGCGATTAGCATTTATTTTCTCTCTGGAATCACATAATTCATCAGTAAACTTTCTTAAAAATATCTCTTCATGGATACTAAGTATCATTGCAAATTTTTCATTATTATGTGAATTATCAACTTTCTGATTTTTTTCTAATGGCACACCATCAGCATTGAAATGGTTGGCTGCATCTATATACCCCCAATATTTATTACTATCGTATGCACCTTTTTGAAATATATTTTTAAACATATTAAATATAAATCGTCTATGATACCATAAAGTTTCATGTCCAGGAAAATCTCTGATTAACTCGTTATTGAAAGATAATTCCAGTATGCTAAGTTTTAGTGATAACGGGATTGCTTGTATGTGCATATTTAAGTCAATTATGTGCCATAATTTTACAAAGTTGTTAATCACATCTTCATTTTCACCATGGAGAACAATCAGGTCATCATAAGTATAAACATTCTCTGCGGCACTAGCCATTATTTTAGTAATTAATTGCTGGCGATACTGTATACCACTGTAATCTGAAACATGCCGTAATATCCAAGCGCGAGACCATGCCAATTCCTGTTGATAAAAATTAATAGGGTTATTCTGAACGGGAATTCCCCTACTTAGACACCATAGTCGATGAGTCCATGCATGGTAATTGTTGGAATAGCGATCCGCTGCTAATTCACATATATGCATTTCATTTACTAGCACGGGTGTATCTTCTGCTGATCCTAAAAAATTTAATTTTAATGCCATTAATTCGAAATTTACAGTTACAAACAACAGTATAATTAAATAATCAGTATAATGTATTATTCAGATTTTTAAAAATTGTTAAAACCTTGAAGTATTTTGTTTAAAATCCATTTTCGATGAGAAAAAATGTCTGGAGTTTTTGGTTTTCTACTTAAAATCACCGAAGTAAAATGCAATTCAAAATATGGATCCAACTTTCTAGAATTTATCAGATCTCTTCTCATGTTCCAAAACGTAAGTATTTCAGGATTAATTATTAATGCTCCCATAAGTAAGGTGTTTAGCCGAGTATAGTCTAAAAAATGGTTTGTTATTTTACTTTCATTATATTAGGTATAAGAATGTCATTTAACATTATTGACCATGGATAAATCTTAAAACATTCAAAAAGTAAACTCACCCTTTATTTTATTTTTGTTCTGTCTCAAAGACATAACATTCTGGTAAGCATGGCAATAGACATGTGGAATACACCAAGATTCTAATCCTAGACAATGTTCCACATGATATACAGGCGACTTATTCTGATTTGTTGGTACAGGCAAAATTTCAAAACTTTTCCTGCAGTAACGTAAATACACAACAAAAATAACAAAACAAACAAGAATAATGGACATTTGGCAATAAATTAATAAATAAAGAATAAATTAAGATAGGGTGGTGTATGATAGAATATAATTATGTACCAAATAACAACATAATGTTCCATACTTACAATTTTGGATCTTTCTTAAAAGTAGCTTCGATATCAGATAAAATTTTTTCTGCAGCAGGATAAAAATCTTCTTGCATATTCGTAAATTATCATCTGCAGCCAATATAAAGAAAAATTCTCTGAAATTTCAGTAGAAATTTTTTTTCATAAGAATAATTCATTAATCAACTCTGCTCTCACAATTCCTAACCCCTTTATTCACCTCTCTTTTCAACGAAATACCTTTGAAAGGTTATCAATTTATCACTGCTACCACTATAATATGTAGTGTGGCATGCAACTAGAAGGCCGTGAAAAAGAAAAACGAGATGAATGTACAATTACCTATCCCTACTATATACTCTACTTGCCTAGGATACATACATTTTGTAGAGGCGGTTGGTGTTTTGTGTAGTAAGTGATTTATACGATTTTCTTATTGTTTGGGTACGTTTCCTAAGCGACAAATACATTTAGAACACACGTCTATTAGGATTCAAGGGTTAAAACGTAACTTATTTCAACGGTTAGACTTGATCTCAGTTTCGTTTCTACAACGAGGAATAAGCTTTGGTGTTGAAAAGTGCACTTGTTGTCTTGGATTGTTAAGAATTTTTATAAAAAAAATTAATAATCTTACACGTAATCTCATGAAATATGGCTGATCCTCGTTTAAAAACTATAAAAATTCAAACAGGTGTTTTAAAAAGGTTAACAAAAGAGAAGGTTTCATACGAAAAAGAGGTTGATGTTCAACGAGCAAAAATTGAAAAATACAAGGAAGAAGGTGTGTGTTTGTCCAGCATATTAAAAAAAAAAATGGTAAAAATCAATGATTATAAAAATGGTTACTTGTAAAAGATGTGAAATACAAGTAATTTTTTTTTATGTAAAATATATAAAAAATCTGACAGTTGATTGAACTATAAAATGTGAATTTATATATGTGAAAAATATTTCTTGTTTGGACCCAGGTTTTTTGTTGACATACATACATTTTTTCTGTTGTCAATTATATTTGCCCTGTGTAATTTAAACAAAACACTGCCATTTCTATTTCTTACAACTAATAAATTGTGGTTAATATTTTCAGGTAGAGATGAATGTTTTATAAATAAACAAGGTGAGGTGTTGCAGGAAAGTGTTTCAATGGTTTACGATTGCCAGCGAAGACTTGCAAAAGCATTTCAAGAATTTAATACAATTATAGATTCTGAATTGGATTTGAAGGAAACTGAGGAATATATAACAGCAGTTCACATTCTTGAAGAAGCAAAGCCACATTTACCAAAATAAGATTTTATAGAACAGAAGTTATAAGCATTTTGTTATTTAGCAGTTATTTTTTTTAGTTCTCTTTCAAACATTTTAATTAAGCTTGTGTAGATTATACAATGTATTGCCAAAATAATATTAACACACACGTTTCTAACAATTGGCCATCCGACTTACCTAATAATGAGTTAGGTAATATATATTTTACGTGCCCACCACCTCCGTTGCCTTCATTTTGTGGCAGTAATGACTTGACTTCTGTTCCTTCAACATACATCAGTAAGCATGAAGAATGCTTAAGCGAAAGCCACGTTGCATTTACTAGAAGTTTTCAATATCCTGATTCTCTTCCTTCTTTTAAGAATTGGAAATTAAGAAGTCACGTTACAAAGCAACAGCTCAACAAATTACTTTTTACTAATGTTAATGTAAGTTACAGTAATTATCCAATTTGAGATTTTTATTTCTTTAAACTATATTTTCATAATAGCGGCTTAAAAAACAGAGTTGTATTATAAGGAAAAATTCAATATCAATGCTAGTACTTCAAAATTTTGTACATGTAATTACTAACTAAAACTATGTTTAAAGGTAACTTCTATCAAAAGAGATCTTATAAAATGTACTTCTATAATGAAAGAGTTCGAAAGACTTTTAAATCTTTTACAAGTTTTTAAGAAAACGTTATCGGAGGAAGACTGGTCCAATAGATGTAAAGAAATCAAGTCAAAAGAGGTAGGATTACTGAATTTTTTTTTAAGTTTTGGTTTTTCCTCATCTTCTGTGCAAATTTACATAAATTTCTTAATGTACAGTTCATTTTGGGAACACTGCTGCTGTAGTTAGTAAATTATTAATAATAATTAAATTTCCTGAAAACTAAATCTTTAATTCTAATTTTTATTAAGAACAGCATTTTTTTTATTATTAATTTTTCATTTGATTAATAAATAAATAAATTTTCTTTTAACATTTATGTACTAATAGGAAGAAATAATAATGCTGTTGAGTAAATATGAAAATCCAGAGTATTTCTTAGCCGTACAAAGAGCAGTAAAGAAATGTATAAAGAAGAGAACATATAGAAAACGAAAGAAGAGAGAATGCCAAGAGATGAAAAAAGTTAGCAAAGCTTTTAGAGAAAGGGAACATAGAAGGATAGATTTGTGGTTGGAAAAAATGAAAGAACAAGTGGAAAAAACTCGAAGGGTTAGTTTATCATTTTGTTTAATCTTGTAGAAACTTGTCTGTCCATAAATTTATGACATTGTATTTGATTGTTATTAAGGAGGAACAAGTGAAAAGGGAAGCCGATTTAGTACTATCCGAAGTCACAACTAAAAAAGCGGAGGCTAAACGTTTCATAAATTTGTTCAATACTCTTACAAAACTGCGAAATGCTCGAGTTCAACAGAGAGCATCCGCAGGAAATTTTGTCTCCGATAGCGAAACTAGATCTTATACCCAAGTTATAGGTATTGATCTTTCATTAAATTTTTAATTTGCCTGTAAATAATAGTTAATGGTTTTCATTTTTACAAATTATACCTGATTAACTGTTGCAGATAAACTTAAAAAACTCTGGATTGATCAATTGAAAGAATACAATATAGAAGAACAGGGTCTTCGAGTGATGTTGAATGACGCAGAAGTAGAAAGAGTAAATGTTGAGACTAAAGTTACAAAACAAATACAAAAAAAATGGAGAGAATTATTTTTTGGAGAAGGTGCAAATAAACAATATATTGTGCCCAATAACATAGAAGAACTAATTGCAATTAGGTAAATTTAATTTAGAATAATTAAATATTAGCCAGTGAGGCAGTAAATGTGGAATTTTTCGGATTGTTTAAGTATTTATTTAGATGGACTGGATATGTTGTTTTGGTTGTAAATTTTGTCCGGATATATTCATACAGAAAAGTACATTAATTTTGTATTTTCAAAATTTTCAGATATGAATGGGATCGCTTTATAGTTGCTGATAATACCTGCTTATCGTCTAAAATTCCGGTTGGGTGGATAGTGCCTTCAGAACCATCTAATGCAGAATGGTCGAAGTATCTTCAAAAATAAACCTCTTTTATTAAAAAAAAAATATTAATCTGTAAATATAAATAAGGATATATAAAGCAGTCATTTATTTTATTAATTTTACAATTTGATGCTTTGCTTGAATAATAACTTCACTCTAACATAAGAAAGTCATTGTTTAATCACTTTTATATTATTAAATATGAATTAAATTGTGTTAGATATTCTTTTCCTTTCATTTTTTTTTTTTAATGAAGCAAAAATAAAGAGCAATAGTTATTATGGTGAAGTTTAATAAAGAACTTCTCTTAATCTTATTTAGAATCTAAATAAATTACTATTTAAAACAAAATTATTACGAATTTAAATAAAGAATAACTCATAATTAATATTATCTTAAAGAAAATCGTTCACCATACTTATTTACAAAATGATTGTTTAGGAGGATTGTCTGGAGAAAACAATTAGTGGATTGCTAGGTTTTCTTTGAAAATAATCGGCTTGCATTAAAGGTGAAAATAATTTATTTGTTTCACAATGTCATTAGTTATTTGTATTTGGCTTATTATTTACATCGGAAAAAGTACTATCATTTACAGTTAAAAAGAATGAAGGTTTACATGATTGCATGAAACTTTAATATACAAGAAGATTTCAGAGATATTTTCCGTGCTCTTTCCAGCTCTGAGGAACCAACCACAATAAGAAATTTAGGAGCAAAACGTTTCTGGTACTTGGATAATAAAGTTGTTTATCATTTCCTTCAATTTAATGAATATTCTTTTCTGTGGGACTAGCAAAGAAATAACCTTTATGCTGCAAAATGTCTGGAGCCAATTTTAAAAATGTATAGTCGCTTAAATTCACTTTACCACCTACAATCTCTGAAATATTTATTTTAACTCTTTTCATTGCATCTTGACACCATGCGTTTGCTACTAAGAGTTCTTGATCACAATAGCGTATTCCTGTACAGTAAGATCTTGATGCCCTAGATAGAACGGCAAACATTGCGAAAATATCGCTTGCTACATCAGCTAATCTAACTAGATCAATTTGTCGTTGTACCGCTTCGGTTCCATGAACAGATAGCAACTTGTCTAATCCATAATGCAAACGACAAACACAATATTCCAACTGATCTGCATTCATTTTTAAACTAGGATGAAGTTCCATATAAAGTTTTTTATCTAATTTGGGTGAATCCATTGAGTGACCCCGCAAATTCCACAATCTTTTAAAAATAAAGCCAGGATAGTTTAAAGGATTTCTAGATTTCATCACTGTACCAGCTATAGCTGCACCAGTATGTTCCAATCCTTTTAATGATATATAGAATTTCCGCATTTCTGGACTAATAAACGTTTGGGAGAGTATCAGAAGATTATCAATAACAGGCTTGGTCATATATACATCGTCCATGGCTCCTTTACCAAAAAGATTTATACAATCTTGAATAGCATTAAAGCCGTAGTAATATATTAAATTCTGAAAAATAACTGACTCTAATGCTGTATCCATTTCGAAATTATCTTTCATACCAGCCAAGAGATACATTGAACTCTCCAGTGCGTAAAGTGTTGTAATAATTTTCGATAATCTGTATTGCACAAATTCATAATCTCTCAGCGGTATAGGGAAACTATTAATTTGACATATTTGAATTGTAGCATGTGATGAAAGCTTGCGAATAAGATTTAAAATAGATAATGCAAATATAAATTTATTAGATTCAAGACTGGACACAGCTATTTTATATCCATCTCCTACATTTCCTAGCAATGACTCTTGAGAGACTACCACTTGGTCAAATTTTATTTGGCAAATATCATATTCATTCGGTGAATTAGGCTGTTTACTTACAGTAATACCTGGCGTATCTCTGTCCACTATAAAGGCACTTAATATACCTGAAACTGTTGGTCTATTGGCTTCTTCGGTTTGTGCTAAAACAATAAATAATTTCGCTTTGCTCGCATTAATAATCCAGGTTTTCTCACCATTTAATTTATAAGAAGGAGTTTCAGAAAAATCATTAGGGGTGGCAATACACCGAAGTGACGATGGATCGGCTGATCCTTCTTCATGTACAGCATAAGCACCAATAGCTGCGCCTGACATAAGATCACTGAGATACTTTTTCTTTTGCAGTTCCGAACCATGAATAACGATATTTTCGATGATGTGGGAGTACTGTGTTTCAATAAGAAAAGATATTGTAGGGGAGATTTCAAGCTTCTCTATTTCTTTTAATAAGCGAGTAGAGGTGCTACGAAAACCACCATAAATTTCAGGAAAACCTAGTCTACATAAACCAGATCTAAGTAACTTAGTAAATGATTCTTCTTCCTTAATGATTGCATTAGTTTCAATTTGAAGTTGATTGCCAATCTGGGCATTATCTTCCTCTGTTATTTCAACTTCGGGAAAACACAAAATATCTTTATCTACAATACCCACAAAAACGTTCTTCATAAATGGATCCTTCTTTACTTTAGGCTTAATTCCGGTAGCGGAATTAATGATTGAAGCCACTTCTGAATGTGCCTTTCTCAAGATGTACCGATGAAAATTTGTTAATACAAATTTACTAAATAAACAACTTTTAAATGCCATCGCGGATAAATAAACTTAAGAATAGTAAATAATCTACACTTGATGCAAGGAGTCAATAAACTACAGAAAATGTATACAAAAAAGTATATTTCCCATTAACATTAACCTGAACATAACTTGCACTGAATGAAATATTTTCTAAACTTGTCACTTAATTATAATATCCATGTTATAACTCAATAATATTCTAAAGGTTAATATATTGGCAGAGTGATCACACATCAGTCATTTGCCGGCTACTTTCAGTTTGCAACCTTCCAAACTTTCAGAAGCGAAAACGATAGAAGTTAATCGATCGCTAATCCTTATTGTTGTGATTGGTCTTAGATACAAAGACACATGGAAAATTTTTTTTCAAAGGTGAACATACGCAATGGAAATTTTAAAAAATTAATAATAAAATGAAACGAAATTTGAGCATTCAAATGGTAGTACTCCGGCACAAAGGCGAGGCAAACAGTCATAAATACGAAATCATATTTCTGGGCGCTGGAGCTTTTGCTTCTGTTATCTCAGTAGGTTTCGATTTTAGCGCAGAAATAGGTAGTTGGCCGATTAAAATCTATACGGTAGCTTCATACTGGACAAGTAATTTTTCAGTTATTTTTAAAAATGGGTTTATAAAATTAAGTAAAAATGTTGGTTGGCTGGGGCCCAAGAAAAAACTTTAAAAGTTAAAAAGTGTTTCTCTTTGGCCTCAGCCAAGCAAGATTTGCTTGATTTGTTTATAACGGCCAAATATAACTATTGTTTATAGCTACAATTAGTTTGATTTGAAAATAATAAAATTGTGATTATGTATGAACATTTTTGCAATTTTGGGCATGTTGAATAAGATTACTTTAATAGACTAATTTACCTACTATAATGAAAATAGACGACTTCATTGAATAAGGTATTTTTATGTTATTTTGAACTTTAGCCACGATATTTACCGTTGGAAAAATCTTACTTGAGTTTCAGATGTGTAAAATAATAGATAAATGTTACTTGGAAGTAATAACAATTTGCTGATGACATTTACTCCATATTATAAATGGTGGAAAAAAAATACAAATACCTATTTGTTTCAACCTTTGCTGACCAGATGTTATTGGCAAATATAAGAGTAAAAGTTTACTCTTATATATGATAAGAGTAAAAGTTTACTCTTATATATGATAAGAGTAAAAGTTTACTCTTATATATGCCAATATTGTCAAAGTTTCAATAGGTGTAATGCAGTTTACTATTGATCTGTTCTACAGCAATAGTCACTATAAATTTAAAATTGCTGTATATATATTATACACTCTTTATTTATTTATACTCTAGTTTATGTGCGTAGTTTATTTTAAAAAAATTTTATTTGAAAACATTTATTTTAATTTTATATTATTTTTTTCTTTCTTTTTTTTTTTATTGAAACCTTTCTACAGACCCTGAAGAAGGCAATAAATTTGCCGAAACGTAGGTGAAAGTTAAAAAAAAGGTTTTTTTATGACCGAACCTCAACATCTATTTTAGAATATAAATTTTTTGTGCATAAAATTATACTTCATTGTAAGTTAACAACCCCTTGTTAAATGATCTTCAACAATGATGATACTTCTCTGTTAGTTAATGAAATTGATGTGTTTTTAAAAGTATCCGCTAATAAAAATAATAGTTTTTAATATATATATTGAGTTTCAGATACCTACTTTGAAGCTTACTAAAGTTTTTTTAAAGAAGTTTGGAAAATAAAAGAAGCTTTTCCTTTGTTGATATTGCAGTTTGGCTATTCCTATTGCCAGAACATCCATCTTTTGAAACATGATTTATATTCATTTATGATTTTTTCAGGACCAATAAGAATATTTTTAATACAGGAATAATAAATACACTTAGTAAAGACATTTGATGTACAAAATTTCAAATGAATGCTGGAAGCAGAATGCAAACAATTATGTAGAGTTTGATTTGTACAAGCCCAAGAACTAGTGGGAATTTAAATATCCTAAATATAAACAGTTATTAGCAGTTGTTTAAAATGATGACATAGAATTAACTCTTAATTTGTCTAATTATGTAATATTTGATAAATAAACATTTATAAAATGTTTTTGTGAGAACAATAAATTGTATATATGCTATAAAAAAAGCAGTATCTTTTAAGATATAAAGCAAAAAAGAAAAACTATTATATTATTTATCAAAAACCTATACCTTTTTTTTTCCTTTTTTATATCAAGACGTAGCAGATACAAAGAAATATTACAGAAATCACTTTTTAACAAAAAACAATTTGAAATTAGATTTATAAAGGTCAAAGAAATCATCCAAAGCAAAACTCAATTTACAAATGAAGAAATAAAATAATCTCTAAAATCAAAAAAGGGTAATTACATAATTAAAAACCATATCACTTTCTCATAATTATTCATAAAGTTTGTTTTATATTTGTGCCACCCGATTGAAGATGTTGCTCCAAAGTTTTTCCAGTTCGTAAAAACAAGTTCGAAAACGTCAAAAATTTTGTTCTTTGTATCAGGGGCTCTCTGAATCCTAAAGACCATCACAATTTAAAAAAGATAGTGCAGGTGAGAGCAACAATTAAATGGAAATACAATTCTCTGAAACTTCTGCAACCTGGTGGCAGATAGATGAACTAACTTTCTGAAATTCCATTGTATTTGGTGGGGCCTTTATATTTAAAAAGAATTTATAATTGAATTATTTCATTCTTGTTCTTTCTTTGATTGTAATTATTTAACATGTTTTGCTGGCCTTTTTTTTTAAATTTATTTGATGAAATAAGTTTATTTTTGCAAAAGAAGTTCTATTATTTCTTAATTACTTACTATTTGATGTATGAAACTGCTTCTTGCACATATTTATGAAAACTGTGGACGACTTTGGACTACAGCGATGTTAATTTTATCTTATTCCAAAAAACCAATAATAATTTTGAAATATTGTTTATTCGTCCATTAAATATGAAATTGAATCTGATAATATTTATCAGAACAGTTTTGAATTGGTTTTCTGAACTGAAATATCTTGAGTAGTTGTTTCATGTGTGTTGAATGCTATTCAAGCCTTCACCTATGACAAAAAATCTTTACTGATCTTTTTGTGACGTGGAAAAGTGCTATTATTTTTAATGCTCTTTATTTTAAAAAAAATCTCCTATCTAACAGAATATAGCTAGGGATATAAAATTGCCACACAATTCTGCAATTATAATTATTTAGCTTATATTTCAATTTTGTTGACTTAATCAAAGCCAGATGGAGAAACACACCCAAAATTAATAAATCGGAATTAATAAAAATGACTTAATGTTTAATCATCATTTTATATATTAATAGTTGCACTTCAAATTTCTAACAATTCATGTTCATAAACATGAAACACTCACCTTAATTATGTTCCAAGAAACACTGAAGAGAGCTTAAAGACTAGCAAGATATTGCTGAGTGATAACTCAGCTGGTTATCTCACGTTGGCTTTAGATAATTATATTAAATTAATCTTACCCTTTTCAACGGTATGAAATGTATCAATATATTTTTATTTAAAGAAACTTTATATAAATATTATCTTTGTTATACCAGAATTTTTAAATTTTGGTAGTAAGAAAAATATGAAATAAAATGTTAGAGCTTCTCTCTCATCATTATCACTTTTTTCAAGTTTAAAAGCATTTTTTTTTAACATTGCGGATCCAAACACCTATGCAAGTTTATCCTTTGATTTTGCACAAATTATTCCAACAAAGAATCTGCCTTTATAAATTCAGTTTCTTTTAAATGATTTTAGAGTGATATTGTCATAAACAGACATAAATAATAATTTTAGTTTACAAATATGTGAGGTATTTGGATGGAGATGTTTATTTCAATATTAGGCCGAAATTATTTTAAACTTTTGACATTTTATTTGTAATGTTTAGCACCTGTCCTAAGGAGAATAAAAGAGACAAAACGAAAGTAAATAAATAAAATAAGATTCAAGGAAAACATTCAACTAATTTTATGTCAGACGCCAGAACTTCAGCTATATGTTTTATAATCCTTTAATTTATAACATTTTATCAGTAAAACACAAAATTTAACCTATATGATATCTTCTGGAGTTCCAAATAATAGGTAGATCTCTCTCCTTCCAGAATATAATAAGAGGTGATGAAAGCGCTTGCTCTTTCGTTCAAATCGTCGGCTTCTTTCCTATTTCTGCTTCCACTGACTCCAATGCCGCATTGATAGGTTCTGAGCAACATCTGCTCCGTACAGAAATAAGAACTTTTTCCCAAGAGAGAGTATGAAAGTTCTTTCCTGCGAATTTGTTTGTAATGAATTTTCTGAATATTGAAGGTGCTAATATAATTATCAGTGCTGATGGCAAATGTTCCATTTAGACTCTTATTGCATCTATCCACGAATGGGGATGCTTACAATAGAACTGTGATATTCCATTAGTTCCCAAGAAGTTCCATTCAGCAGTTTTTGTAAATTAAAGAAGAACACTTTGACTAGAAATCGACGTTTTGCCCATAATGCAATGAGCTTCTTCACGGTGCAATGAGGTATTTAGACAGTTTTCCTCTTTCTCGATTTCCACTACCTCTCCTATGACACGTTCGTAATATTTGTTCACTCAGGCAAGGAATTTGGTGTCTACAAAATTTATCGCATGCGAGGACTCTTTTTCTACCATTGCCTCATTAGCTTCTAAAGTGAAACGACCCTGAAAGATGCCCATTGCAATATGGGTGAAACGGCGAATTCTAGCAAACCACTGACTCATCCCTGAAGTTCAAGCGTTTTTAATGAAAATGGCTGCGGAAACCTAAAAGTTCATTTTATAAATTAGTTTTATATTGTATAAGGTTTGATTATATAGGCATGTGTTTGATTTTTTTTATCCATATTTGTTATGGCTGGTTCCGCTGAGTTGGAAAGCATCAGAGATATTTTCCGTGATAGCCTACTTCTTTTTGTGGTCATCGACAGGTTTCGGGCTGCCCATCATCAGGATGCTTTTTGTCAAATAGTGGGATAACATAGATTTTCACAGAGCAAATTTATGCTATCACACTGTTTGACAAAAAGCATCCTAATGATGGGCGAACGCCCGAAACCAGTCGATGACCACAAAAAGAAGCAGGCTATCACGGAAAATTTCTCTGATTTTTTTATTTATATTTGTAGAAATTTGTCTTACTGTAGTATAGTTTTATTTATTTAATTTGTATTGTCTTTTTGGTTTTATTATTATTTTTTTCATTAAGCCAGCCTGAGCATGACAAAATATATTGTCCAGATATTGGCCAGAAAAAAAGTATTTTTCTTGCCTAATCAATTCTGCTACTAACATCTATCAATTTATGCATTTACCAAATAGACCAAAAATATTGTTAATAAACAGGATGAAAGATATGGAGTGCTCTTTTGTGACTGATTGATCACAATCTGCTTTAAAGGATTTGTAGAAAAGAAATAAAAATCACAATTCTACTTCTAAATATATTTTTCTTTAAAATATTTTTACACTTATATTTGACGAAGAATTTTTAATCTTAAAAAAAAAAACAAAAAACAAAAAAGTTCAATAATTATGGAAGCGTACCTACTCACTATCCTTAATACTGGAAAGTACAAAGTTAAAAACATGAAATTAATTTATATATATAAGAACAAATACACTTAAGATGTATAAGGGTAGGGTTGTCACCCTTTCTTTTATCTTTTATTTATTTAATAAATGTGGTGGACTAGGAGTGCCTTATGTGTCGGCCCAAATATAGTAATCTTGTTTTTTCATTTGATGCTCACTTGTTTGGAGGCACTTTGGATGGGGGCAATAATGTTTGTAATGATACATATCTATGTTTATCTGTGGTACCAACTGAGGTGATATGTTGGAAACAGCAAGGCTGTGAGATGTGCGATTTAGCTGGCAATGGAGCTCTTGGCGGTGGTGTACGTTTCATCTTTCTAGAACCGGGCACCGAGAGGCTGATATTTTCTGGACACGATGTCAATCGTTCAATATGTTGCCACATTTCACGTGCAGCACTTTCACAATCAAAACTGAAACCGATAAATGTTGAATGATCGGTAGATAGACACATTGTGTGAAATGATGGACTGCTTTGTCTATACGATGAAAGGTTATCTATTTTATCTGCCCATAAACTGAATGATGATCCACGTTCGGCTAATACTATTCGTATGCCGCGCGATGTTCTAGACCTTGCTTCTCCACTATCTAACAATACAACGGGTACGCCAGTATATTGTAGGGTCCATCTTCTTTCACCACCTCGACTTGTGTAAAGATTCACCAATGAGCCACATACGAAAACCTGTAACAAAAAATGAGAAGCATTAGTACAGTGAAAACAATTTAAAATCATAAATCAAATTTACTTAGCATTTGTTTTCAAACTAGTTATGCTTGTCGCCGAAGTATGAAATAAATAAAAATGAGGGCTCCTAATAGTTGTTTTTTTTTTCTGCATTATTGAAATAACGTTGCTAAAAACCATGTACAAATAGGAAGAGAGTGTTTGCAGAACGAAATCTACTTTGAATGTGTAACAAATTAAATTTATTTGAGGGAAAAATCGAACAAAGATATAAAAGCCATTAACTCAGAAACTAAATAATCTGGAAACTTTAAAAAGACTAAATACAATATTAGCTAGTTATTGATAAATAAACAAAACTCTCTTTGCCAAGCATTGTGGAATGACATCATGGTCTCTTGTCCTTGAACTTAGACAAGGTTTTATTTTTATTTTTCTTCAACTATACATTTTATTTGCCTAAACAAAGTTCTCTTGGGAAAAATGTTTCTCAGACCTTGCATTCTCTCTTATACACAGACTGCACCGTGATTCTAACAGTTCCTAGAAGAATCGAGGAAATCACTCGTTAGGTTGTTAAATACTTTTTTTTTTTTACTAATCGTGATTATATTTAAAGATATAAAAATTTTTAGAATTAATAAGTAGAATTCTTGAATGATTACATCTTATTCATCTTACTTCTCACCGCTATCTTTATAAATACTATTAAGGGATAAGATTTTAGAATATCCGATTCAAACTTTGAAGAAGACAAATGTCTGATGGTGGCATCACTTTGTTCCATTTTTTTGCTTGCTTATAACCCGACACTTTTAGTAATTAATCTATATCTACTTCTAATTCCAGCATTCCAGGTCCTTCTAATAAAAATAAATTCAATTAGGCCATAAAATTGATGCACTGTGCTCCTAGGTATTTCATTACAGGAGCCCTGAATAATTTCCCTACTTTTCAACAAAATATATTGTTTAGAAAACAAAGTATAACAACTTTCAAATATAACAAAATCAGCTGATTACTCTTAGGATTTATGAACTCAAATAAAACTTTACTAAACTTTGGACTCAGTGAAACCTAACGATATAAGAAAATATTTTTGTAAAATTTTTTGGTATGAGATCAAAAGAAAAATTGCAAGATACTTATATATATTTTCATTTTGATATGATAAAAATGCAATTACATCATTTAAGAAATGATTAATTTTTTATTTTTGTCACTAATCTTGATATACATACATAAAAATAACCCAATGAATTTTCTGAAACTTGGTATTTTTGGTTTTTGTTTGAATAAAGTGTTCCGAAAATAATGCTGTTCCGAATTACGGTATCTTTTCCTCTTAGCGAAAATAGTGATTTAATAATTAATATTCATTTAAACATTCAAAAGATAAAGTGATAATGAATTAAGAATGTAAATATGCCTAGAAGAAGAAAAACATACAAATTGGAAATTATTGTTGGAGGGGGGGGAAGTAAGAAGCCAATAAGGATGACGTATTTTGTGAGATGTTGACTGCGTGAAAATCAAACATGTTTTTATTATATCGATTACATATTCATGTTAAATTATTTTCATAATATTGATTTCATGGTTGACTAAAACTGAACATAATTGCGACAAACACATCTATAAGAACTTAAATGCAATCGACTGCAATTTTAAAGCACACTTTTTATGTTTTTCATCTAAAGGAAGCAATGCTCTTGACTAAAGCGTATTCCTTCTTAGCTCACCTTTCCCTTTTCCAAAAAAGATTCACAATACCTAAAAACAAATCTAAGAGTAGCTGATATGTATCAAAAGAAAGGCTCTATTTTCCAGTGAAGCATTATTTGTCAATAGCAAGGAAGAATAATATTCTTTATAGAAAATATGCTCACAATATGTGACATATAGTTAATTACAAACTTATTTAAGCAATAAACATATTGTCCCGCACATGTTATTATTATAAATTAAAATAGCTATTGGAGAAAATTTAGAATTTTTCTTTTTTAACAAATTTCACTTTTTTTTTTCTTTCAATGTTTACCTATTAAATAGTATAAAGAAACAGAGAAGATTATTATTAATATGAGTCATGAAATTTATACACTTTCGTTAGCCTGAATAATTGCATTAGCATATTGCCAGCGAAACACACTTTTTAGCTTTCTATTTTATTCAATCTTATATCTATATATATTATATATATATTGTTCATTTATTTTAAAGTAAAGTGTACATGTATACTTGTAAGTGTCATTTTTCTTTGACATATTCTTCTAAAATAAAAATCTGATGAGAAATACTGACAAGACTTTCTCTTACTGCTGTTAATGTAAAATGACAAATTCTCCAAGGGGGGGGGGGTGTCTCTCACCAAATTGTGGTGTGCCGTCATGGATGAACTTTTGGTTAGGATGAATTCATCGGGATTTTATGTGCAACCATATGCCGATGATGGTGTTATTTTATTGTTAGGGCGCTGCCTGTCCACTATTTCGGACTTAATGCAAAGCGGCCTTAACATGGTACGTATATTGTTGGACACAGGATAAAGGTCTTTTCACTAATCCTAATAAGACCCAGGCAATTCTATTTACTCATAGAAGGAAGATAGTGGGTTTTACACCTCCCAGGTTGTTAGGCACTTCCATACAGGTTAGTAAATCAGTGAAGTACCTTGGAGTAGATCTCGACAGTAAATTGAACTGGTCGGAACATGTTAAGACACAGCATCAAAAGGCAGTAATTTTCTTTTGACAATGTCGAAGAATTGTAGGTAGGATCTGGGGGATTGCTCCCAAGATGATGTTCTGGATTTATTGCTTGGTCATGAAACCTAGGTTATTATATGCGGCTTTGGTGTGGTGGCGTCGCATTGAAACACGATCCGCTAGGCAGCTGCTGGAGGATATTCAACGCTTGGCTTGTCAGGCGGTGACTGGTGAGTTTCGGACTACACCGACCGCATCTATGGAGACTTTGTTGAGAATTCCACCTCTTTTTGTGGAGGTGAAAAAACCAGGCAATGAAAGCCTGTTATAAAATTAAACAGGCAGGTTTTTGGCAGGGTAAGCGATATGGTCATTCTACCGTCTATCGCGAAATGCTTTTAAGGATTCCCATTACAGGTTTCCCTTCTGATAGGATGTTGAAGACTTTTGTCTTTGGTCATTCCTACAGGGTTAGGTTGCCTTCTAGGGAAGATTGGTTAACCCTGGGTCCGTCTGGGGTGATTCCTGAGAATTATCTCCGATGCTACACGGACGGTTCCAGGATGGATGGTAGGTCTGGGGCTGCCGTCTATTTTGAGACGGGAGACCATTTGGTGGTGCCTCTTGGTGAGTGGCCACCGTTTTCCAGGCTGTTTATGCAATTCTTTGTTGTATTTTGGATGAGAGGGTGCAAAACAATTCAAAAGGTGTTTGTATCTGCTCGGACAGCCAGGCTGCGTTGAAGGCGCTAGCTCATGTGTCTTCACTTCCAGATTGGTGTTGGAATGTTCTAAGAGACTGGAAGATCTCTCTTTATTGAAGGGTGTGCTTCTGGTCTGGGTTCCAGGTCATATGGGAATCTTTGGGAATGAGGAGGTGGATAGGTTTGCCAAATTAGGCGCCTCTCTCCCTTTCATTGGTCCCGAGCCTGCTGTTGGTGAGTCTTCTGGCACATGTTTGTCAGGCTTCCAGACGTGGATGACTTCGCAGCACTCATCCTTATGGATCCGATGTCTTTCACGGACCTCTCTCAGGCATCTGGTTGGCTTCCTCATTGGGCATTGTGGCTTAAGGTGAAATCTCTATACAATGGGACTCATGCCTGACCCCTTGTAGAGTTTGTGAGACGGAGGAGGAAACACCCATACATCTAATGACGGATTGTTTGGGCTGTGAGAAGATTAGGTTTAGGACCTTCGGCTATGTCCTTTTAAGGTTTTGGTCCGATTTGTTCGGTCTGTGGTGAAACTTAGATGGGTAAAACCTGGGCCTGGACTTTTGTTCCAGAACCAGTAGTTGTTATTCTTTAGGGGAGCTATATGGGCCCAGGGAGGCTTTGGATAGCGTAGGGTTTTGCCCTCCCCTTTCTTGAATAATAATACTTCCTCTTACTTAATAGGAATAAGAGAAATATTTTTGAAAGGAAATTCCAAAATTAATTCCAAAGGCATATATAATTTTAAAATTACTTTTCAAATGACCCTATAATTTATATCAATTAAAAGACAATGGATGTTACGATTACTTTTTACGAAAATATTCCTTTAGCAAATAGATGTTTACTTGAAATTTTGTACATCCAACGGGAGGATTACCTTTCAAATATGATGCATTACATTCGAATCTGGAATTTATCGATTTCTCCATCGTCAGACTAAGGATTCATCAAATTCGTGAAGAAAGTTGACTGCCACTTAACAAATTTTCTATTTCTCACTATACTGATTGATTGAGTGGAGGAGGTTATGTTATGAATATACGTAATAATAAACAATAATGAATTAGAGAAAAACGCACTTTATAAAAACATAAAGTGGGGCTGCTCAAACTAATAATAATTTAGCTTAGAATTATTATTTGCACTCTTATTTTTGTTTTTTCAGTATTATATCATGCACATATCACGTAATCTCCCACATCAATCAGTCAATGTGACGGACAGTTTGTAAGTAGTGGAAGTCACCCTCTCTACAAGAATGATGACCCAAACACTAACGATGGTGTCAAATCCAAAACCTGTCATTATTAATGAAAAGAAGCATCCTAAGGCGTCTAAAATCCCAGATATTACCAAATATCGCGGATCTAACCACCTATTCCAATTGATGGATTATGCTTAACATTTGTTTAGATTAAAAAAAAATGATAACTATATCTATTACTTTTTAAATTAAACTTTTTGTTTTCACTTAAGATGAGGATTGGTTATTTTTTGTATGGAATGTCAGTTAATTAGAAGTCTGGTTCTTATAGTTTTGGGACAATTCATGAAGGACGAAGGAGTTCAGTATTTAGTTTTATTACTTCCCTTACGGCTTACGCGATAAGAGATATCATGTAATCGTGTCAGATTTTCGAAATTATATAACTTAAAGATGGTGTATTTCAAGAAAAAGATGTTTCTTTTTAGAATGATGTATGCGTGTTTATGTTAAAATTAGAGATTCTTCACAAAAACGGATTCAACAATTTCTCTTCAAACTTTGTATGCTTTCAAACAATGGAACCAATCGCCAGCAAATTCGCCATAGAAAGCTGGGCTCAATAGTTTCACTAACAACCAACTCTAGGCGCCACTAACGCGCTCCAAGCGCACATAAACCACGCCTTCTTCCACCCTCTGTCATTTCCACAAAAGGAGACATGGGATTTATTGGTTTCGAATCAGCTCCAGGATCGGTACCGATTCCAAAAATTCATTTAACGGTTCTTTCACGAAATTTTAACTTTTGATGCTAAAATGTGCGTTACATTCGCTCAAATGTCATTTAATTCATTGAAAGTTTTAATTTGTAATTAACTTTATTAATCAATAACAAAATTGCGTTTCTTGCCCAGAATAAAAACATTAAATAATAATTAGTGATATTATTATTATTATTGAATATGTGGATGGATCCGCGATGCTGGATAACCTCTGGGATTTTATCCGTCGTAGCATATTTTTAGTGTTCCTGTTTCGTATTTTCATCCATCGTCAGAGTAAGGCTGTCAATCCCTTTCGCTTTCATCCCTTTGTCGCTAGTTAGGCTAGGAGGAAATAATACTAAATATCATCTTTTGGATTCGAAGAATTTTATTATAACAACCCAATATAAAAATTATTGAATTTACAGTTTTACCTTCTTTTTTTTCTTTATATTTATGGAATTGAGTTTCTTTTATTACAAAATAATAATAATAATAATAATTTTAACGAGCATTTTATCTTGTATTTAAATAAAATATATTTTGAGAGAATGGAAAACACCTAATTATATTTATATTTTTGTAATTAGTTAAACAATAAAAATATCTAAATTAAATCTAAACCTCTGGTTACAAAGGTTTTTTCCTTCTTTTTTTTTATAGAGTTAACGGTAAATATTAGCAAATTCCTCATTATTAATAAATAATCATTTCTTTTATGCGTTTTAATAAATGAATAACAGGAAACAAATAATTTATTTTAATGAGTTTTGTAATAAATAAATCCGATTTCTTCATAGCTTTTTTATGATTTAGAAAAAAAGCAAGGTTATAGTAGTAACAAGTTGATTGAATAAATAAAGTTGGATGTAAAGTAATGCCTGCTTTTTCAGGCAGACTTTACGGTCCAACTACTGATCATGTGTCGAGGACGGAAACGGTTAGCAAACACTTTTCTGTATATTGCTCAATATTAAGCATCAAATAAAATCTAAGGCTAAGTCCGAGAATCGAACCCACCACAAATACTCTGGTCCGCGTCTCTACTCACTCAGCTATCTTGGCTATCAATAAAACTGGAAATATAATCCCATTCATATGCGTATAAAGTTTATCTGTCCTCTAGATAAATATGTATTTGTAACATTCTATCTATTTAACTAATTAACTATCAAGGTCAATCCACCAAAACTTTCTCTTACTGCAGAAAGGAAATATTTCGACTCTGAAAAAGTTTCCGAAATTTAAATTATGAAGATTTTGTGGATTTAATATATTGTCAAAACAAACTTTATTCCGTCTTAGACCAGATTTAATTTAATTCTATTAGAATATAGGTGGATATTGAGATGAGTGAGAATGATTTCATAATCTTGAATTCCAGAGATAGACAAGATTGACACACCTGTTCACTCTACTTCCTTTGATGTCCTTCATAAAAATAATTTAATAAAATATATTAACATATTCAAATAACGAAATTATTGCATAAAAAAAAAAAAGTGAATTTGATAAAACTATAAATATTATGGATGAAAAGTAGTGGCCGCCAAAGATGTTGATACGAGAGAGGGAAGTGTTGTAAAACAGTGGAGGTTATAGTGCTGTTTGCAAGCATCGTCCCCGGGAGACTAGTTGTAGCCGGCCACATATTTGAATAATAAATACTAACTCAAGGTCCTGGGAACTACTGGATGAAAGAGACTCCTAGTCTAATCCTTCTGGCTGTACAAATAGAATACTACCTGCATTCAAAGGTTCTTTAATGTTTTATAGTGTTACTATAGGTTATGTTTAAGGTTATTTACTTTTTCTTACTATGTAGGAGGAAGTACTGTGTTCGTGTTGAGTTTCCGACGAAGGTGCATGTTTTGATTTCTTGTTAGTACGAAAAAAGAGTTTTGAAGTATTGCAATAGTGCCAGATTTTCTAAAGTTTTCACAGGAAAAATATGTTTTGGGGCTCCCTGAATGCGAAAAAAATTTTTTTAGCGAATGGTCTGTATGTGTAAACAGAATATCTCAAAAACGAAGAGTCGCAGGAAGCTCAATCTTAATATTCCGTTTAGGTTCTATATCACAGCATCATACTCGGAGATTTCGGGCAAAATCCATTAACTGGACATCCATTGACTTTACTGAATTTTTTTTTTTTTGAAGTTTTCGTGATTTCGTCCTAAACGGCTCCAACGATTTTGTTTAAACTTTGTCACTATTTACAGACATATATATCTATTACTTTTTTTGTTTTACCACTTACACATTACAAGCATTTATAGAATTTCAAATTGGAACAAAATCCGGTAATCGAAAGTGCGATTTCACACAATTGTTTATTGAGTTTTTTGGAATTTTCTCTAAAAAAGGTTTCAACAATTTATTTTCTTTAAACTTGGTATACTTGTTGCATAGATAGGTACGTATCACTTTTATTAAAAATATTTTGTGGGTCTGACAGATTAAATTTAAATTGCACCAGCTAATGAGGTTTGACATAGATCGCTCCATTAAAGGCCTCTCAGGTTTACAAGTAAATTCAAACCTTTTTTTTTGGGCCGCCCAACTAAACATTGTAACGCTACAATTTGGAAGAAAATTTCTTGATTAAATTGTATTAATTAAAGTGAGAGAAAGTCGTGTTAATGTTTTACACAAGTTTTTATGGTACGAAATTTAATTAACCAGCAATTTAAGCGAGCTAAAAAAAAAAATAATTGGACAGAATCATGTTTATGACTAAGTAATATAATAATTGATTTGTAAAAAAATACGCCTGTGGTTTCTTGCACTAATTTCTTCATTCACTCAGGAGGAAACAAGAGTTATGCAAGCACCTCTCACATATTATAGAAATTGTTGCAGGATATTGCAAGTAAATATAAAACAATTGTAAACCTGAATGATATCACCTGGTTATTTCATATTGCTGTCATTAAATTTTTGTATAATACATATAATTATATGTATTAAGCATAATTTGCTAGCACTATCAAACTTATTATTATCGTTTTATGGTTATATTTGACAAAGGTTATCTTTTACTATGTAAAGAAATAACTTTAATACCTTTCCATGATGCAAGTTTGCCAGATCGCCTCTTTGTCAATTTCTTTACATTCTTTTATTCAGTTTTATTTTACATCAATAATATTATTCTTTTTTTTTTTTAAACCGTTATTATATTTAATGGCAGTACAAAAAATGCTAAAAATTACAGAAGTAAACAACCTGAGACATCATGAAACGTTTCAACATGATCAATTTATACAAATGATCAGAGGTCACTCCCACATAATTTCAAGCCATCCCAAATCATCTGAAGTTGATTACAATCTTTCTAAGTTGGTTATTTGATATTTTAATACATAATTTCTAGTAGTTTATCCGTCGTAGCAAGCATATTTCTTATATTCCTGACCGGTTCGAGTAAATTCAACTAAGCTCTGTAGAGAGTTTACTTCAACGCAATATTTCTATTACACCGACACTTCTTAGTTTGTGCTTATGTTACTCGAAGCTTATAATCTTATAACGCACATACATCAACAAACCAACAAGTGTCGAATGTAGTAACAGAAACATTGCTTTGAAGTGAACTCTCTACACGAACTTGGTGAATTTGCTCTGACAATGGATGAAAATCCGAAACCGGTCAGGAATATAAGATTTATGCTACTATGACGGATAAAATACCAGATGTTATTCAGCATTGCAGACCTATCCACATATTTAACGTAACATAATTATTATAATAAATATAGTTACTTAACAACAACACAATAAAAAACTGACTGAGGTGACTCCTTGACTTTCTTTTGCTATGTTAAATTATTTGTTATATTGCCCAATTTTTGAAAAAAAAAATTAGAAAACGATTCCTTTATTTACAAAAACCTATAGATGGCGTTTATCAATGGAGGAATAGCTGCGAATTATAAGGGATGTATCAGTTATCCACCAGCAATCATTTTTTCTTTCTCTTACTCCCAGTGAGAGGAAGTATTTGGACCGTGCCAGATTTTCGAAATTATGTTTTTACCGAATGGTCTGTGTGTGAGTCTTAACAGAATATCACAAAAACTTTAGTTACTTCCGCCGCATTAGATACGAAGATTTCGGGCAAAAATGCATTAACCGGAAGCGAGACTTTACTGAATATTTTTTTTTTCAGTTTTTTTATAATTTTCTCAGAAACGGTTCCAACGATTTTCTTTAAACTTTGTATCCTATCTACACAAACAAAAAATCTATTGTGAAACACTCACACAACTTTCTCTTGCTCTAGTTCTCAAAATTATAATTGACAAATTTTATAGTTTGTGTATCAAATTTAATGAAATTCGTCGAAAACTGAAAAAAACTATCCAGTAAAGGCGCACTTCCGGTTTAATAATTTTCTTGAAACTCGGAATTGTGGCGAAATTTTCGATATAGAATTTTCACCGGAAATACTCATTTTGAGTTTCCCGAGTCCAAAAAAAAGTGGTTTTAGAAAATGGTCTGTGCGTAAAAATGGTTTGCCATTCTTCCAAAACGAAAAATCAGATAATGTTCGAACTTGATTTTTTTCATTAAAGTTTATTCCAGGGATCCGGCAATAAAGTTTTGGTCAAAATCGATTTTCAACCGGAAGTAGATGTAGATTGTTGTAGGGGATTATTGCAGCGACCTGTATTATCTATTGTGCCCCCCGGAGCCTTGTCAGTGCATTGCCGGCCTCCACCAAGCAGTGTTCTCTAGTAAAGACTACACTGCCTACCTCCGGACAGTGAGTTGTAGAGGCTCCTAGGAAAAGAAAATCTAAGGACAGAATGCTGGATTCGAATCTGGGACCTCCGCGTTGCAAGTCCAGCGCGCTACCACTGAGCTAATCCCTTCGTTCTCCCTTAGCTTACGCCAGTTAACTAGAGACGGAGACCCTAGTTTGTCTATTGCGTTTGTCCTTGTCTATAAAGGGTAGAGTGTATGCAGTGTAAGTGTTCTGACGAAGTGCTTGGAATACTGAGCTGTAGTCACCCGTAGGGTCGCTACTATCCAAGTAACTGCATGCAAGAGATACTCCTTGCGGGCAGAATTGCAGTAAGAAAGACTATTCTCTATTATGCTATATGGACAAAATGATTAAAATCGTATGGTCACCTAATGCGAATGGATGAAAATCCACAACTTTACCTCACTACAAAAAGTGGGAAGGAGGCAGACGATGAAGGACGTGGCAAGTGGAAGGGTGAGAACAGTGGCTAATGGGTATCGAGTATAAATATGTGAACTCTTAGATTGTAAAAACCAATAAAACAATATAGCAAAAGATATAAATAATTATGAAGTTTGATCAAAATAAAATCAAAATGAATTTTAGAGAAATGTTTTGATAATTTTATTATCTTATCAAGGCTAAAAACTCCATTGAAGATTTTGAATGTGCAATGTAAATATTGTACAAAATTATCTTGTTAATTTATGACTGCCATTAATTTAAAGAATTAACTGTCAGTCATATAGTTAACAAGATCTGTTAACAACACTTACATTGCATATTACCTACAACTTATTACATCACAACATGAAGGTACTTTTCAACCTTGATTGAGATAATAAAATTAATGAAACTTTGGCGAAAATTAATTCTTTTATTTCTTCTTTCACTTATTCTATAAGAGGAAGTAATTATTGTGAGTTGTATAATAATAATTGTGATAATTAATAATAATGTGATAATAATAATTGTGAACATTATAATGTGATAATAATAATTGTGAGTTGTCAATAATATTAAAAATACATTGAAGCACTGATTGCTAGAATTCCAAATTTAAAAAAAATTGTTTAACTGACAGAATAGGTTTTTAGGGCGACTTTACAGAATAAGTTTATTTCCCTCAGATATTTCTTTAAAGCGACTATAGTCGATGAAAATTTTTTGAACATTGGCAAAATGGTTATATATAAAACCAATTCTTGAGTTTCACCACACAATGTTTTTCATCGCAAATTAGTAACTATTTTTTTTTTAATTACTTAATCTTAAAAAATACTTTTAATATAAAATAGATATATTTAGAATATAAATAAAAAGTTAATAAAAAAAAAATTAAACAAACAGAATTTAATAAACAGTCCATTATTACACATGGTTGTATGATGAAAAATATGTAAATCAAAATTTAAAGTAACAAATCAAATTAAAACACTATTAAATGCTTAAGAATAGCAGCTAATGAAAAATCGTACCTTAATGACAAATACTAATTCTAAGTTACTTTAAGTCAAGGTCATCATAAATGTAAGATAAAAGTTGATTCAAAAAGATTTCACAAAGACGAACGAACAATTAAACAAATGACTTGAAGGGGACAGTTTTTCTTTTTCGAATAAAGTTTCTTTTTAATTACAAATAAATGAATAGCCCTTATTTATGATGTGTTTCTTCCCACTCAAGAAAAGATTTATCTTATACTTTTGATGAAATGAATTGTAGTTAATTGCTTCAATTTGAAATGAGCTTACCAGGAAAACTGCAGCCAATTTTAACCAGCGGTTTGGCAACATTTCTATTTACTCTACTTTAGTATCCTTTTCAATTATTCCATCAAACTTCAATTGTTTTCCTTCCAGTGCTTCATTTTTATCAACGTCTACGTCTATTAATTGCTGTTTTTTCTGTACTTTAACTAAATCAAAATAATTGTAAATTTTTTTAAATTCAAGTTTATCATTATTTACGTAAAAACTACCTTTTGTTGGTTCAAAATTTTCCGGTATGGCATCATCAATTGCGTCTGTATTATCAATAAATGAATCTTCAACATCATAGCCAGCTCCAAGTTCAGCAAATGTTTGATACCATCTACATTTCTTTGTATTCTCGCAGATTTCTTCTCCATATTGTGAGCTAACTGTATCAGTAACACCATTTGATTCACTTAATAAATTTAATTTTTTCTTTTCAGCTTTTATAAGTTGTTTATAGTTAAAAACTGCACATCCATTTTCATCAGTTTCATTTAAATCAACCGTCAGTCGAATTGTTTTTGAAAGATTATTGTACTTGTATGGTGGCATTACTTTTCTAGGCGATATGACTTTTTCGGCACGGTCCATTATTTCCAATTAAACCATACTAAAAAGTTTATCCAACCAACAAATGAAATTACCAAGTTAACCTAAACCAAACATAACATCAATATAACCTGCAAATTTATAAACGATCAATTTACAGCTGATGTAAACATAGAAATATGGTTGTGAATTTATTAGTTCTTCAATATTTTTACTTAACGCGTCCCGCCTGGAGCATTTTTACCACGGTTTTCAGTTTTTCTTTAGTTACACATAGTTACTTTGCAGTTATATAAATATTGGCGCTAAATATTAGAATATAAATTTTCAAAAACGCAAAGGTTTTAACGGCTAAGTTATCAATTCTATTTCTATTATCAATTCTGTCGGCAATTATTTTTAAAATTTAATACAAAATTGGTCATGGATTATTACATTATAGTGTGAAATATTAATAATTATTTTTATTTTGTTACGTATATTATTACATACAAAATGCAGTAATACTTCTTTGATCATCTCAAAAATGTTACAGTTTTATAGCCAGGTTTTTTAATTACAAAATTCTGCTTGTTATCTTAAAAAAAAGAAAAAAAGTTTGGTATTTAATCTGTTTAAGAATACTATTCTAACAATCGCCACTTTTTACAACAAACTTTTAGAATAAAAATAATTTATTAGAAACTGTTTTGGCTTGAGAGAATTTTTATACCAAAAATGGAAATTCAATTTTATTTCTCATCTTATAGAATTTCTTAAATTATCCAACATCGAAATAAGTTATGTGATTAGTCTGGTCAACAGATAAATAACTTGAACTTTTGACCTGACCACATGATTCCATTACGACAACGGCCCCGAAGCAATGAGGGGCGTTCCTCATTATCCGCGACATTATTGGCTAAGAAATCAATTGCAAAATAGAACATCTGGCTAATTCAATCATTCCGAAAGAATTGGGATGAATATCGGATAATTTGCTTGTGTGGGTGTGTGTGTGTGTGTGTGTGTATGTGAGTCTGCGTGAACAAAATAAATCAAAAATAAAAAATCGCTCAATCAGTACTGCGACTTTCCTAAATAGTTTTCCTTTTTTCTTTTTTCAGTTTTCACAAGTTTCTCCGAAACTATTCCATCGATTTGTTTTAAACTTGGTAGGTCGCACTCCCAGTTAATGGAATTTTGCCCGAAATCTTCGTGTCTGATGCGGTGGTAGTGCCTAAACGGAATATCAAACTTGAGCTACCTACGACTTTTTGTTATTCAGATATTCTGTTGACACACACACACATAGACTATTCACTAAAAAGTTTTTTCGTATTTAGGGGATCCCAAAACATGTATTTTAGGTGAAAACTGGAGGTAGATTGTTGTAGGGGATTATTGCGACCTGAAAATTAGGAGTTACAGGCAGTAACAAAAAAAAAAACAAAAACAGGTCAGCAAAATATCAAGTATCGATTTTTCATGGAGTGTAGAGTTGGAAATATGCTAATAAGAGGCGCCACAAGCTGATGCCAAAAAAAAACAAACATTAATTAAGCCTCAATAAAGTATTATTCGAAGAATTTCTAAAAAACTACGCATCGACAAATAGGAAACAAGGAATTATGAAAATGATTAATTAGCCCCCTTATTTTGTTTGTAAATATTAAACGCAATTTAAGCAAACAGTAAAGTTAGCTGCTTTTATTATGAAGAGAATAGCTTGTTTCCATGTTAATATTTATTAACGAGTTTTTTAATGTTTGTTTTGTTTGTAAATTGGATGTAAATTAATTATATTAAAAAAATAAATTTATGTTTAATTGATTATGTTTGTAATTGATTACAAAGCAGCCTACGACATTCTGAACAGGGAAGCGCTATATGAAGCTGTGTTGGATCTAGGAATTCCACCAAAACTGTGGGCCTAGTAAAAATGACCATGACCGAGGTCCAATGTGCAGTAAGGGTGCAAACTAGCCTCAGTGAATTCTTTAAGACGTACAAGGGTGTTCGACAAGGTGATGGATTGGCCTGTATAATGTTCAATCTCTCATTGGAAAAGGCGTAAGAAAGGCCGAGATCCAGACTAGCAATAATATATTTAATAGGACTGTTCAATTGCTAGCATACGCAGACGACGTCGCCCTGTTGGGAAGTCATTCGAATTAATGACTGAGGCTTTTGTAAATTGTAGAGGGCACGGCGAGAGAAATTGGGCTTGAAGTAAATCATCAGAAGACAAGATACCCGTGTACAGAGTGTGGCGGCGGGTGGCAGGGAGAGATAATAACTGTTGGGGAATATCGTTTTTAGTGGGTGAGGGATTTTATATACCTCGGCACTCAAATAAGTGCCGAAAACAGTGTGCAGGAGGAAATAAAGCGTAGAACCCTCGTTGCCAACAAATGCTATTATGGACTGCACAGATATCTTATAAGTAGAAACTTATCTAGACGATGATCTACAAAACACTTGTACGCCCGGTCCTAACATATGCCTCAGAATGTTGGACATTGAGGAAGGCGGATGAGATCATCCTTTACACTTTTGAAAGAAAAGTCCTTCGGATAATTTATGGAGCCAAATTAGATGGTCAGACATGGAGGCGAAGGACAAATGATGAATTGAAGGCCATCTATAAAGAGGCAGACATAGTGAGCCTCAAATCACAAATTGGGTAGACTGTGTTGGGCTGGGTAGACTGCATAGCATGCTAGATGAACGTGTTTATGCAACACGCAGGAAAGGAAGGCGGAAATTACGTTGGTTGGATGGCGTCAATGAGGATGCATCAATCCTGCTTGGAGTGATGGACAATGGCAGCGCAAGAAAGAGACGCATGGGGAAGTTTGTTGGCGAGGCCAGCGCTAGCGGGTTGTAGCGCCCCCCCCAAAAAAATTATGTTGTTTCTATAACATTTCTTTAATATTATTATTTTTTTTAATTTAAGGCGCGTCAACATCTATGGTCATTAGCGCCCGGAACCTTCTCACTGCACTGCCGGAAATTAATATTTCTTCCATATTATTTTTTGATTACTAAAATAATGTACAATTTATGCACAATAAATCTGTTATGAAATTTATGAAACATTGAGATTAAAACACTTTCTATTTTTATCAAATCTGGCATTTTTACTAAATGTTTAATTGACGTCAATATTATAAAGCAGAGAAAACCTATACTAAACCCAACGGCTCTTGAAGGCTACCTCAATACAATGAAAACTCAATTTTGAAAATCTAATACGAATGCAGTACTTCCTCTTACAAAATTTAGAGTAAGAGAAAGCTATAAGTTATTACTTAAAGTTATTATAACGTCTTGAAGTTGACTCTTTTTGGAAATAATAATAAATAATGCAATATAACTTTTCACTTTCAACAATAAAAAGTTATTTTATTATTTAATTAGAAAACTTTCTTAATGGATAAATATTTACTTGACATTCTAAACATGTCCTAGAAATCATTAACATTTCGTCACCATACACACACAACAAAGTTATGAGGTATAAAGTTATTTGATATTGTTATGTTAGAGTGAAATGTGATACAAATTGTTTTGTTTCCAAACTTCAACTGAAGTAAAATATTTAATAACTTTTACTTATTTCTGAGTCAGTCAAACTATTGTAAAAAGGAACAAATGTCTACCAAATTCTGAAACTGAGATACTGGTATCTTTGGTATGGGAGATCACACAGCTTTTTAACTGTAAAACATTTACAGTTCTAATTAAAGAAAGTACAACTAATTTTAAAACTATAATTGAAAATCCGGTGTTGTTACAAAAAGGATTGTATCAACTTAATAGGATTATATTTAAATGTTAGCAAGGAGGACTGATTGGAGGAAGCTGAATATGGACTGAGACAATAGACTCAATGCGATTGTGTGTGTGTGTGTGTTTTTTTTTAAATTCATTCATTACTTGATGAGGGATTTGAACAAAGGGAAATTGATGTGGTGCAAAATACTCATAAGACTTCTCTTAATCCCTAGTTAATACAATTTAATTTGAAAAAAAATTGTTTCCTAGGAGCCTCTGCAGCTCCACTATCCGGTGATGGACAGTGATGTCTGTAATGAGAGAGCACTGTCCGGAGACCAGCAGTGCATAGAGAAGGCTACGGGCGCCAATGGCCATAGATCATGACGCATCTTAGAAAAAAAAATATATAGGTGAGCGTTATACATATATACCTAAGTGGACTCTACGGGCTCTCTGCCACAATACATATAGATTGTTGTAGGGGATTATTGCATCCGAAAGAACTATTGTGCCCCCCGGAGCCTTCTCCAATCCACAGCCGGTCTCCAAGCTGTGTTCGCTAGCAACAGACAACACTGCCCATCACTGGACAGTGAGTTGTAGAGGCCCCTAGGAAGAGAAAATCTAAGGGCAGCATGCTGGATTCGAACCCGGGACCTCCGCGTTGCTAGTCCAGTGCACTAAATCCCTTCATTCTTCCTTGGCTTTCGCCAATTAACTAGGGACGGAGACCCTGGTTTGTGTTTGTCCTTGTCTGTTAAGTGTAGAGTGTATGTAGTTTAAGTGTATTGCGTACTGTTCTGACGGAGTACTGACTGGGCTATGGTAATGCGTGGGGTCGCTACTCCCCAAGTAACTGCATGCAACAAGATACCCCTTGCGCGCACAATACCATGTATCTTCAGTTTAAATTTAAAACCTAAACTTAGAGACCTCCAATCCCCCCCTCTAAAATAGAATTTTTTTGGAAAAATGTTTCAAATATAAGCGATAGGTTTATATCTTTTAAATGAGCATTTCAACTTTAAAGAAAATCGCCGTAGTTGTTTTTAAGAAAACCCTACAAAAACTCAAAACCTGTTTTGTAAAGACGTACTTCCGGTTGACTGATTTTTTTTCTTCAAATTTGGAATTCTATCAGTGCGTCAAATATATATATTAATCTTATAGGTCTAGGAAGTAGTATAGGTGGTAAAACCATTTATTGTACTAAATTGGTACTTTAGAAGAAAAGTATAACGCTACTGTTCGTTCCCCTCGGACCCCCTCCAAAAAAATAAATTTTTCCTTGATAAATGTTTCAAATGAAAGTTTGGTATAGATATTCATGTATTTGAATAGTATACAAAGTTTGAAGAAAATCGTTGGAGCCGTATTCGAAAAAATTGCGAAAAAACTGAAAAAAGTAATACAAAATTAATTAAGTCCATTTCCGATTGACAGATTTTGTCCGAAACGTTCATGTCAGATGGCTTAGTAGTAATAGTACCTAATTGGAATACCAAAGTTTCAGTTTCCTGCTACTGTTTTGTTTTTGAGATTCAGACATACACACAATACAGATCATTCGCTAAAAACATTTTTTTCGTATTGAAAGGAACCTCCATAATAAGTATTTCCGGTGAAAGTTAGCAAATTCGAAAATTTGGTACAATCGTAAGACTTGTTTCTCCTACTAAGAAGTAAGAAAAAGTAAAAAAAATAAAATGAAATTTTGATAAAAAAAAGGATCTGATGTGTTGTAGTAACACTCACACTCAAACATTTCCATTAAATTATTATTAAATTTAATTGGCTTTAATATAACATGTATATTTTTGGTACTCAGACGATCGATCATAAAACATCCTTTTTCCGGGTAAAAATTACGATATCGAAAAGTTTGAAATTATCGTAATACTACCATTTTGCTAGAGATAAGAGAAAGTGAACTAACAAAAAACAAATAAAACATCGAAAGATATTTTGCGTGTTTGTTATACAAAATAAATAAGAAAGGTGTGTATTTTATTAGTATTATACCACGCCTGGAATTTATTAGAGACAGAACTTTTACAAAAAAAAAAAAAAAGAAAAAGTGAAACAGTATTCTCTATCAAAATATGCGCACAATGGACGTCAGGTTGATTAGAAATTTAGCCTAGATCACTAACAAACACACAGGCCAAAGTTCTTGTATATTATTAACATAGTGGAGAAGAGTGGAGTGTGCGAGAGAGAGAGAATCGATAAAGTATTTCGATTATACTAGAAAGCAAATTGAGATAGGGACAGATTTTAGTTTTGGTTCATTATAAAATCTGTGCAATGAACTGAAAATAACTTTTTTTATATATATATAATAATATAATGATCCTAACAGATTACTATATATGTAATGTTAAATTGAGGTGAATTTTATTAGCCCGAAAATCTGTTAGTTTCAACAGCCACTGCCAATTTGATAATTTCAAGTGTTTTTTTTCCATAAAGAACAGAAACCAAAAAAAAAAAAAATTATATAAAATATATGACTTTCTCTCTAGAGCTAATTTTGTTTACAAACTATTTTTACAAAATAAATATAATTGGTATTATTGTTATAAAATTATTTGGGGCTCATTAATATTCATTAAAAAAAAAAAAAAATAACCTGTCAATCAGAGCTCCTTCTAGTACGTGTATAAATTAAACAAAAAAAAAACTTGAACAAATGCTTTCTCTAACTGCAATTATTGAAAATTTTTTATTAGAAATCAGAATTTGCATAAGAAATTCCAGTTAACCCTTAAAATATTAATTTAATTACGTAAACATTGCAGGTAAATACATACAGATTTGGTGAGATTATATTCTTTTTTAGTTTAATGATCGAGGGAAGTAGCTGAATGTGACAAAATTATTGACTCCAAACAGTGCATCAATATCTAGCCTCAACAAAACTTAAAGTAGCTTAGAGTTAAGCCTAACGTTAAAGTTGCTCCAAGAATAACTCTAAAAATAAGGATTTTCTTTTATTACATACTATAAGTTATGATTGTGACCTTAAAGCTGGACATTGTTACTATAAAGTTGCTCTTAATGTTAAGATATAGAAAACTGTATATTTTACTGACCGTGGCAATAATTAGAGATAAACCTAACATCTTAGCCCCCCCCCCATACCATCATAAAATCAGTTTTGTCGGGAAAAAATTGCAAAAAAACATTCGGTTTCAGATTGATTTTTCTTCAAATTCGAAATTTTATCTACATAAAAAAGCGAATGGGGAGTAACGAGAATTGAAGGCTTAACCTTAGAGCAAGTCCACAGTTAAAACAAAAAACAAAAAAAACTGAGAACACACCTAAATGAAGGAAAAGAAAGGTGCATCCGAAAGATTTTCCGGGGCAATGCGTAAAGGATTTCTAGACCAAAAGAGAGAAGTTATATCCAAAAGTAAGATGGCAGTTATTTTAAAGTCTGTATTTCTCCCACTATTAACATAAACTTATGAAACCTGGACCCTCATTTTCTGATTAAAAAAATCATTGACAGGCTATGGAAATGGGGTATCTGAAGGAAGACATGTGTAAGACTCGCTGGAACAATATTAGAAATGCTACCATTATAGATTATCACAAGATTTGAGTCAGCTCATCAAGCCAGTCGGAAAGGAGATTGTGGCCATCACGTTTGCAGACTAAAGAAAATGGATATGGCAAAGTTGGCTTATGAAGTAGGGGCCGAAGTTAGCAGAAGAAAAAGACGGCCTAGAAATGCTTGGAAAGAAGATATAAGAAAGGTCTTCGATACAAGAAGACTGGACTGAACCAAAAGGAAAGTGCTGGTGGATAGAGAGAAATGGACTCTACAGAGGCTCTACTCGGCAACAGCGGTAGATGAGCAAATGATTAAGAAAAAGGAGAAGAATAAGAAAAGAGAAGCCTTATATATATGTGATGGTAGTATACCATGTTAAAAATGTAATGGAGATCCGAATCATTAAAGATTCATAGGATCCGAAGAGCGGAGAAGCAAACATTTAATGAATCAAAAGTCAGTTCCTCCCCACCTAGGCCAGACTAGGAAGAGAGAGTACGATTCATATAAATAGAGCGGCAGCCGTACAGTTCAGTATAGTTTTTACGACACTTTAAAACCAGTCAGCTACCTATCTTCTTATTACTCAGCTAGTCTGTCTCTTTATATTCTCTCGCTACCTAACTTCTATTTTACTGTAAAGTCCTTGCAGCTTTTTTGTTCTTTTCTTATACAGTGTTCAGCATATCATCTTTTATTTCTCTAAAATCCATTCTCTTTAGCACTCGCTCCTTCTCACATCTATTTTAAAAAACAAAACAAAAAAATAATTGGAACCAATTTCGAGAAAATCATTAATGAAATGAAAACTTTTTAGAACTTTCGTATTTCTCGTGTGTAAGATTTTTTTATCGAAACCTTCATAGCCATCTTCAAACGATTCCTAAACCAAATATATATTTGCCACCATTTTCCTTTTTTCAATTGTTCTCATTAAGAGTTGAGACCCATTAGCTTCTTTTCTTTTTTTTTTGTTTCTAACTGATCTCAAAACTAGTACTTCCGGTTAAGATCCAGATTTGGAAAATTTCTTCGATCCTATTTTATACTTCCTTTTATTATAAGGAAACACTAAAGTGTGATGTGGAAATAAAAAATTCACTTATTACAGAATTATGAAAATCGTATTTAATTAGTTAATTAAAAACAAAAATCTTAATTGACAGATTGAAAACAAAACAAAAAGTGAAAATTAGAAAAGAAAAAAAAAATCTGTATTTCATAATAATTACAAAGTGTATGACAATTAACAAAGTAAAAACTAATCATGCAATTACGTCCTCGGACAGGTAATAAACCAATATATATATACGTATGTCCTTGACTACACTAGATAACAATACGAACTACAAGGAAATTTACTTAGAGTTAAATAATTATTATTTTAAATTCTTGAATGAATTCGTTTTTCTTTGTTTTTGTTTATAAGAATAATTTTAATAAATGGATAAGCATTAAAACAAATTATTATTATTATTTCTTTTTTTAAATCTCAATTAATTTGGAACAAACAGCAAAATAAATTACTTACGATAACTGAAAGTATTTTTCCAATCTTCATCCATAAATAATCGTTTAATTTAACGACTTGGTTGCATAATGAGTGAAATAAGAAGAATTGAAATCATTTAAATTTAATTTATAGCTCCATATATTTCACGCTAGCTATTTTTCAACACTAAATTTAAAAACTGATTATAATAATGTCTTTAGAATTTTAATTTACTAATGACGTCATTAACAAAATAAATCTGATGTAAAAACTTTTTGCTATTATAGCATATTAATAGAATTGTATTAAAAATGGAAAATGTTGTTGAAAAATCTCAAATCTTACTCATTTGTCCTAATAAAAACAGTGGGTAAGTACCTACCCAGGTAGGTGACAGGAAGTGATTATATTTTTCGATAAAATTAACACACAAAAAATCGATTAATCGATTTTCTTCAAATTTGTAATTTTAACAATGAATTGCTTGTAACAATGTATTAAAATGGTATTTTAGAGGAAAGCATAATGCTTGCTATTCCGGTGGAAACTGTATTTAGAAAATTTGACACAATAGCAACATTTCTATTCTTGCTAGGATTGAAAAAACAGATGGCCACCTACCTACCTACCTACCTACAGAAGGTCTATTATGGATCTTATTAGGTGTAAGAGAAAGTAAAAAAAAAAATCATATTATGAAAATGAGATACAAGTATTGAGATTATATATGATAAATAGATATTTTAAATTTTGACGATAAAAGTACATACATATATGTTACATCGTGATTAAATTATACATAAAGCTGTCACGTGATTCTTTAATATCACGAACTTAACAAGTTCTAAGTGCGGCGAGGGATGACATCAGCATACTTTCTACGTTTCATTCACGATATATATTTACTTTTTAGAAAAATTTACAACAGCAATTATTTTCCTTTAGAACAATGCAAATATTATTTTTAATTTTTCAGAGCTTAATTGCATGAATCATAATAACATGACCTTCAATGGTTGGTTTTTTTTTTTAAAAAAAAACCTAAAAAAGTTTAAAATGTTTAATTATTTAACTAAAATTACAATTAAAACTTTTATAAGGATTTAAAAGGAAACTTAAATAATGCACCATCATGACTAATCACGTCTAGTCATTTTCAAAACTCACTTACATTGACTTGAAAGGATTTAAATGGATTCTAACAAGTACTAGTTTTTACTCTAGTCTAGGCGAATGTTAAATAAATGCGTCTCTAATACTCTAGGAGAATATTAAAAAACAAAAACAAAGACAATTTGTTTAAAAACGAGATAAAATTCGAAACTAATCTGCTTTTAGCTTATATCGTGTGCTATTTATCCATAGTTCTCGGGAAAGTTGGACTATTTAGACCCTAAAGCTTATAGGCCAATCAGCCTGGCGTCCTTCATGTTGAAGGGCTTAGAGAGGCTGGTGGACCTTTTCTTAATGGAGGATTGCGATATAAAGAGTACCTTCCATGGGAATCAGCATGCCTATTTGGCGGGAAGGTCAACGGAGACTGCGCTCCATAATTTGGTGGGGAGAATTGAACGTACGTTGGAGTCTAAAGAGTACGCGCTGGGATGCTTCTTCGATATTGAGGGGGCTTTCGACAGCGTGGCCCATGATAGGATCAGAGTGTTATTGGAGGAGAGGGGCGTGAATGAGACCCTGGTTAGAGGGATAGGCAACCTCCTAACTTCGAGGATTGTCTATTCTCGTTTGGGAGTTGCGGAGAGAAGGGTGAAAGCAAGTAGGGGCTTTCCCCAAGGTGGGAGTTTGTCACCTCACTTGTGGTGCCTCATCGTTGATGAGCTACTTTGGGAGATGAACGATGAGAATACATGCAGATGTATTCCGATGATGGGGTAACCCTAATCACAGGGAAGCATCTGAGTGTGGTGAGTGACTTGATGCAGTCGGCGTTATCTTACGTGGAGCAGTGGTGTAGGAACTATGGCTTGTCCGTTAACCCGGACAAAAGTTCTTTAGTTCTATTACTAGGAAGAGGAAACTGGAAGGGTTTAGGAGACCTAGGCTCTTCGGTAAGGAATTGCAAATTCGCAATGGGGTTAAATATTTGGGGGTCCTCATCAACAATAAGTTGAATTGGCAGGCCCACATTGAGTATATTTGCGAGAAGGGGCAGAAGGTTTTCTGGCAGTGTAGGAGATTAGCGGGTAACACCTGGGGAGTTAATCCCCGAGGTGTCCATTGGATTTATGAAAAGTTGGTGAAGCCAAGGATGCTGTATGCGGCTGTGGTGTGGTGGTCTGGCTCCTTGGTGGGGAGGAATAGCAAAAAGCTGTTGGGAGTACAGCGTACGGCCTGTTTGGCTATTACTGGCGCGATGAGAACGACACCGACGGTGGCATTAGAGATGCTGCTGGGGCTAATCCCCCTTCAGTATGTGGTAGTGGCAATGAAAGAGTACCTCAGAATGAGGTGCAAGGGAGAATGGGTGAGAACCTTCCGGGGGGATCACACTAGGATTGAGGAAAAAATTTGGCGAGTAAACCGATTCTTGCTATCCAAACTTGATGAGACGAGCAAGAAATGGGGATTTGAGAGAGATTATGAGATTACGATTGGCAGTATAGGAGATGATAATCTTACGAGGCCAACGGAGTAGGGCAGCGGCATTATTCGTTGCTATTCAGATGGCTCTAGGCAGGAGGGTACTGGCCTGTCGGGGGCGGGAGCCTGGTTTCAGGAACTGGATAAAGAGAGTTCGGTGGCCTTGGGTGGCTTGGCCACTGTTTTTCAGTCTGAGGTGGTGGGCATCATTGAATGCTGCCACCTGGGGGGGGAGTGGCAGGGAGAGTTCAAGGAAGTGCGGATTTTCTCGGATAGCCAAGCCGCACTAAGGGCTTTGAGTAAGCCTTGGTGGAGTTCGAAATTAGTGGGAGAATGTCGGAGGAAGCTCAACGCTTTGGCTCGGAGGGGTAAGGTGCATCTCTATTGGATACCCGGACATGCGGGAATAGAGGGCAATGAGAGGGCGGATCGGCTGGCCAGGGAGGGATCATCATTACCATTCTGTGGTCCTGAACCAGCCCTGGCCGTTACAAAGACGTTTCGCGACAAACAGATTAGATTTTGGGAGACGAGTGCTTTGGAGAAAGGCTGGGGGGACACGCAGGGGTGCCTCCAAGCTAAAAGATTTATAAAGGCAGGAAAGCAGAGAATTTCGGAGTATCTCCTGTCTCTCAGTAGGACGGGTTTGAGGACCTTGGTAGGAATAGTGACTGGACACACTTGGGTGTCCAGCCACTTGTTTAACATAGGAAAGACGCGGAGTCCCATTTGTCAGAACTGTAATGGCGGAGTTAGGGAAACGGTGTATCACTACTTATGTCAGTGTCCCCGTTTCGCTGGAACTAGGTTTCGTATATTTGGGAGGACACCACTCTCGCAGGATTGTCTGGGCGAGTTGGAGTATAGTGATATCTTGAGATATTGTAGATTAACCGGCAAGTTACCGGGGGAGACTAATTAAGGGGTTACGGGGGGTACCGGGGGGATAAGAGCCATATAGGCTTAGGTCCCGCGCCTTTGGGCACCCGTTTCCGATAATAATAATAATATCCATAGTTGTTGGAAAGTGATTTCTCAGATCGCTTTTATTTTAGTATTTTCGCATTATATGTTTGGAGATTATTTCTAATTCGTCAAAATTTTCAATTTAAACTCGTCCATTTCCCATGAACCTTATCCGGTTGGCGCAAGAACTATCGGAGAGTGTGAAAAGAGGTTTTGTGCCTATCCAACAACACAGCCTGCATCTTCACTGAAGCAAAACCACTTTTTAAGTAACAGATCCGGGCATCAAAAGCCAGCGACCACAGCCTAGCTTTTTTCCTGGCATGTCATGCATTTGATGATGAAGTTTCATGACCAGCTTTTCGTATTTATTTGTCAATAAATTATGCCTGAACCGTTGTAATATAAGTAACATATATTCGTGCTTGGCATATAGGCTATTCTTACCGAAAAACGGCGATTTGAAGGAGTAACTATATGAATATAGATTTGCGATAAAATAGAATAATAAAAAATCTGGTGTGAAACATTCACACAACTTTCTATTACAAAAATTTCTTTTAACACAAATTTTACTTGTTTATCGTATCATAAATATAGAGGTGGTGGTGGTGGGGGATAAGTACCAACCTACTAATCTTAGCAGGTAGAGAAGTGTTGATTACATTAAGGTCTAGTAGAGCGCGCTTTAAAAACATTGAACCGACTACATATAATATTTAAAATTAACACCACAAATTCTGCACAACTATCCAAAATATTAGGCACTGTTATAATATAAGTTTACACAAACTGCACTGGACTTGTAATGATTTTATAGAATAAAGGGTGAGAGTAGAGTTATGACACGATGTGATGTATATCGTTGAATCTGATAGATCGATGTCTAGATCTCCCACTGGCTTATATACAGGTTCTCCCCACTCTAGCCTGCTTAAGTCAGAGAGTACCAGAGAGAGTCTGTTTTCTCTTCTTAATCCTCTCGTCTGCTGCTGTCTCATGCTAATGTAATTCTCTCTTGCTATTACAATCGTTATAGTCGTTTTCGAAACAAATTCCAAGAAACTCAAAAACCTATTCTATATAAAGTAGCACTTCCAGTAAACCGATATTCTTCAAATTTGGAATACTATGAATGCTTCTAATGTATATTAATATTATATAAGTGGTAAAACCATATATTATACTGAAATGGTATTTTAGAGGAAAACATAACGCTACTGTTCCTCTAGAATCCCCACCCCCAGCAAAATCTATTAAAGAAAATCTTTGGAGCGCCATTTTCGAGAAAATTACGAAAAACTAAAAAACATTATTTAGTAAAGTCACACTTCCGGTTGATGAATTCTGTCCGAAATCTTCTTGTCTGATGCGGTGATAGTAGGCTAAACGTTTTTGAGATATTCTGTTCTCTCTTACTCATACACACACAGACCATTCGCTAAAAAAATGTTTTACGTTTTCAGGGAACCTCAAAACATGTACTTTCGGATGAAAACACAATTTAGAAAATCTGGCACGATCGAAATACTTCCTCTTACTGGGAAGAGTAAGAGAAAGTAAAAATAAATACTTAATATTTTATAAGATCCTATTGATCTATGGACAAAGCACTGTAATATGTACATCTTTGGAAGAATTAATAAATATAAATTGTATCAAAATATATTCTTGTTAAATATTTTATGATTGTAAAATCGGTAATTTTTCCAATGTATATATTTATAAAGTTGAGTTTTTTGAAGGTTGAAAGGCACTCAAGCAACATTCGTTAACTGCAGTTTATGCAATTATAAAATTAACAAATTTACTTTAATCTTTGAATTTTTATTTAGTTGCCCTAACATAAGTTGTAATGTATACATCTTTGGAAGAATTAATAAAATGTAAATTGCATCGAAATATATTCTTGTTATATATTTTATGATTATAAAGTAAGGAATTTTTCCGATGTATATATTTATAAATTTGGGGTTTTTGAAGGTTGGAAGGCACAAAAGAAACAGTTAGTTGAGTCAGAGATACCTGGCCTATCCCTATCACTACATTTATTTAGGACAAAGGGAATTTCCCTCTTCTCACTTTCTCCGGGTGCCGGTAGAATATATAAGGTGGACCCTTTTAAGGAAGGGGGTCAGTT